>NDGN011448432.1:0-15486 GCA_002564285.1 Tympanoctomys barrerae
TGAACTCAGGCCCTTGCACTTGCCAGGCAAGCGTTTATTCTACTGAGCTATCTCCCCGGCCCCGACAACACATATCCTAACCTGTGTGAAGGATGAAAGTGCCTTCTCTCAGAAGCTGCCCCTAACTCCCCTAAAAAGAAATGAGCTTGCAAAGACAAGAGCTGCGAAGGCCCTCTGTCTCCCTGCAGAGTTCTACACCACAGCCTAGGGGGATGCAGGCTGTAGAACCTTTATCTGGAACACTGGGATCACAGGTACTTTGGATTTGGAGTTTTTCAAGGAGTTGAAATATACTCCTTTTTTTTTTTTTTCCCCAAATGCAACACTAAGGCTGGTGAGATAGTTCGGTGGTCTAAGGTGCCTGCTTAGGCAAGCTTAGGCAGGCGTAGGGGACTGCAGTTCGATGCCCAGCACCACATGCTGTGCCAGCCCCAACCTCAGGGTGGGCCGAGCTGGGCGGGGGGGGGACACACTAAATTCAATGATTTTGGCTTCCTGCCCCATAGAAATAGCAGTACTAGGGCCAGTGAGATAGCTCAGCAGTTTAAGGGCCTGCTTGGCAAGTGCAAGGCCTTGAGTTTGATCCCAGACACTCAAAAAAAAGAAAAGAAAAAGAGAGAGCGAGTGAGCGGGCAGCACTGGCGATTCAAACGCTCTTGATGCGCCTAGCGAACAGCTTCTGTTAGTCACTGAAAAGGCTGCACCTCAAGCATTTACTGCAAAACAGGAATCAAATCAATAATCTTAAATTGCATGCTCATGCAGCACCAGCAGGCCTCTGAGGTCCCTTGCCCTCTGGCACCGTGCTTCCCAGCTGTGCCTCGGGCCACCCGGGCTCCCCACAGTTCCTGATGCTACTGATGGGCAGGGGACACAGGGCAGCTTCTGCTTTGGCAATGACAAAGCCACAGTGAGCACACAACATCCAGGTTCTCTGAACACATACCTGCACTTCTTTTGGAGAAATGTCTAGCCGCAGAACTGCTGGGCTGCACAGTGAAAGCACATGCTTACCTTTACAGAGCTAACCCCGGCTGCCCACGAGATGCCACAGGTCAGGGCTGGAGCTGCGCGGCTGGCCTCACGGGCACACCAGAGCAGCGTGGCTTCCGCCCTGCAGCCCCGCCACTGAGGTGTCTGCACGCAGGCATCCTCTCTGGTGACTGACCAGCGCATCTTCTGTTCATGCGCAAACTAATTTGTTTGCTTCTGAGTTCAAGAGTCTTCCTGCAACCTGCATACCAATCAGTCCTCACACGCTTGGCAAACATAGTTTCCCACTTTGTGCTTTTACCTTTATTTTCTTAGTACTTTTAAGAAGGAATTTTTATTTACTTTTTACTTTTATGAAGCAGCTTTTAATTTGATGAAATCTAACAATTTTTATTTTTACTCCTCCTGCATCCTAGAAATGTTTACCTAAACCAAGGTACTGAAGTTGTTCTGTTTTGGTTCACAGTCTATGGCTTGTGGTCAGGCATCGGGAAGCACACCTGTAATCTCAAGGCTTGGGGACTGAAGTGGGAGGACTGCCAGGAGTTTAAAGCAAGTCTGACTTTCAGAGCAGCTGAACTACATAGTAAGACCCTGCCTCAAAAGAAGAAAGGGAGGGAGAGAGACCAGGGGGAGGGAGGAGGCAGAGGCAGAGGCAGACAGACAGACAAGCCAAAACAGCACAAGCGAGAGAAGGCGAGCGCGAAGCAAGAGCGCCAGCCAGCCAGCCAGCCAGCCTCCCGGCCTTATGTTTAGGCCTAGGGTTCATTCTGAATGATGCTCTGTGCCGAGTGACAGGTCAAGGGTTGCTGTTGTGCACACGGCACTGTACAGCCTGCCCACTGCACTCTCGGCACTCGCAAGGCAAGCCCGCGGGCGTGCACCCGCCGCTGCACTTCTCACCCAACTCCACTCGCGCATGGACCTGTCCTTGCCTGGGCCATGCTCTCCAGAGCTCACACGCTGCCTAGGTACCTCCTGCACCCTCGCGCCACCTCTCGGAGGCCGCGCCGGCCTCTGCAGTCTGGAGTATGTGCACATCCCAAGGGCTGCCCGACGGGCCCCGTCCGCTCCTCGTGCCCTCCTCCTGCACAGGGCTCTCCGAGGGCTGCTGTCAGCTCCCGCTCCACCACAACCTGCCCTGCACAGTGGTGATACGGCAGCGCCCCCTCAGAGCCACCCACCTCCTGCCTGGAGTTCAGCATGGGGGGAGTGCACGTCTGCACACGTGCATGCACGCACACGCGCCGTGGCTGCGTTCTGTGCCTCAACACCCAGCGCATGGAAGCAGCTGTCCCGATGGCCACTTCCTCCCCCAGTGCTGCTCCTGCTGAGGGCGCAGTCGCCTCCCTGAAGGACCAGCCCACGGAGTGGTGTGCTCCGGGACAGGGGCCACTCACAGTCAAGGCTCCAGGGGCCACGGGCGATGCCAGACGCTTGTTAATGGACTGGAACGTGGCAGCAGGGACACCTGCGATAGTGTTCACGATCACATTGCCACTCACGGTGCCTGCAGGGGAGGCGTGTGCGTAAGAGAACGAGCAAGGCTTTATGCCTCGCGCACTCATCTTCGGCCTGGCAGTCCCGGGACCGAGCTGAGGGCCTTCACACTGTGCTACAGCCTCCCATCTTTTTATTTTAAGACAGGTTCAATAAATGGCTAGGTTGCCATTGATCTTTTTTTTTTTTTTTTTTGAGACAGGGTCTTACTGTGCAGCTGAGGCTGGCCTTGAGCTCCTTTTGTAGCCCAGGCTGGTCTTGAACTCACAATCCTCCTGCCTCAGCCTCCCCAGTGCTGGGATTACTGAGGTACACCACCATGTGTGGCTTTTCTTTTTGACATTTTTTCTTTTGGTTGCCATTCCTGCCCCAGCCTCCCAAAGTGCTAGGATGATAGGTATGCCTCTCCACACTGGCTCCTACCTCAGCACTTCTGCAGCCTCCTTACCTGTTGGAATACTTGTGCCAGTCACTGAGGTTTTAATGGTTCCTGCCTGTGTGAAAATGGAAACTGAGTTTCATGCCAAGCCCCGTCCTGCCCGAACCTCCAAAGGCTCCAATTTCATCCATAATCAGACCCAAGCCCCAACCACACATACACAGTCACCCGGGTCACCCTGGCCTGGCCCCCGCCCTACCGATGTGCACTGTTCCTTGCCACATTATCCAGCATGCTGAATCCCCAACCTCTCACGGCCAACTTCCTACCACTCAGAAGAGCCCCACCCCCACCACAGCTGCTTCCCCGCCTGCCACCTTCCAGCACAAGATGACCATCGCCTGTTCCCCACTGGGAAGACATGGTCGGTCTCGTCTATGGAAGCTCCCTGCAGCACGGACATGCTTAGTAAATTTTTTTTTTTTGCAGGGGGGAGGGGCTGGTACTAGAGAGCACACTGGAGCACTCCGCTACTGACTAAGCTACATTCCAGCCTGTTTTTTTCTCATTTTTTATTTCTAAAATAGGATCTCACTAAGTGCCAAGGCAGGACTGAGACGTAATCTTCCTAGCTCAGCTTTCCAAGCAGTGGGGTTAAAAGGGGTGGACCACCACAGCTGGAGGAACTGTATCACCGAATGAATAAAAATGCTCAAGGGCAAGTAAACTTCCCAGTACAACCAGATACCACTTAAACTGATGAAGAAAACGGCTCTACATAAAGTATGTTCTTTTTTTGTGGTACTGGGGATCGAACTCGGGACCCTGGGCTTGCCACGCAGGTGCTTATGCCACTGAGCTGTCTCCCATGCCTGGCGCACAGTCCAAAGCAAGTGTTTCCCAAATTCAGCACAGATCGTTCTCTGCAAGTGTGTGACACACGCACACAGCACACTGAGGCAGGGGCCAACACGCTCTGCAGGTCCACACCCACCTTTTGCTGCTTCATGCTGGGTTACTTTCACAGCAGTTGTTTAGGACAGGCGAGGGGTGTACACCTGAGTGCTTTTCATGGAAGTTGGGCATGACAGAGAAGGTGGCTTTTCTGTGCCCTGTGTGTACACAGTGCCCCAGGGCCCCCTTTGGACAGCAGCTCCTCTCCCACCCCTCCCGTCTCCTTAGCCTTGTAGGCTAACTCTTCAGGCCCTGCAGGATCCAACCCACGCCTAAAGACCGTAGGGACACAGGCTCTCACCAGCACTGCAGCACTGCCCACAGTTGTGATCGCAGGCTGTCCTTTAGGCGGGGCCTGCACGGGCTGCGGTGGGGCCTGGGCTTGTGGCTGGGGCGGGACAGCTGGCTGTCCTGTTGGTGGCTGGCTGCCAGTGGCCTGTGCCTGGGGCAGCGATGGGGGCGGCTGCTGAGGGGGTGGTGGGGGCTGCTGCTGCTGTTGTGGCTGCTGCTGCTGCTGGGGGGGCGGCTGTGCCACTGCCGGCTGCTGGGCCTTCTGCTGGTCAGCCAGAGCCTGGGAGGATCAGGCAGGAGAGAAGCTGCTGGAGGAGACTCAGCTAGGTGACAGCACCTCACAGCTGCCCCATACCCCCTAGAAAGCCACACCAAGAGGCCATACCTTTTTCTCTTTTGCAATTCGTTCTGCACGGAGAGACGCAACCTGGATGGGAGGCAGTGGTTTGTCATAGTTGATTCCACTGAAAGACAAGTGCGGAAGTCAAATGACAATCCTGGCCTTACCTGTGGCTTCAGTGATCTGTGGTCAACCAAGATTCAGAAATACTAAGTGGTAAATTCCAGAAATAAAGAATTCGTGAGGTTTGAACTGCACACTGATAGGAAAGGGGGAAGGGGGCATCAAAGCACATTATACACATGTACAAATATGCTATGGCAAAATCTACTTTTTGTATGAGTAACAATGAAGAAAAGAAAAACTTTTACAAGTAGTTAATAATAACCAAAGCAGAAAAAGACTGCATACTGCTGGAGAGTGTGAGGAAGTCTCACATCATCCCGCTACCTCCTGCCAAAACACAGTCCACACCTCTGCCCACCAAGTCCACGTCACATGGCAAGCTTCTTGGTCCCCATGCTGACTGTCACAGTACAATAGTAACTGTGCTCAAGTCACCCTTATTTTACAGAACAACTATCTCAGATCGCTGGTGACTGAGGCCGAAGCAAAGCTGAGGAGCCCTTCTAGGTGGCAAGAAGTTTAGAGTCATCTGCAATTTCAGACACACAACTATGCACCAGGGAGCTCTACAGATGCCCAGCCTCCATCCGCAGCCCATAGGGGGTTCCAGTTCCTATGACTTCCAGGCACAGCCCAACAGCCCCCTAGACACGCCCCTCCCAGGCAGCACAGAGAGAAGTAACAATACCTGTGTGCAGCCATTTGCGGCCCGCTCTGCTCCCCTGGTTGAAGCCATGGGGCCCTGTAGCCTGGCCTGCCCCTGCCCACACAGGAAGTCAGCTGGCTGCAGCCTTCTGCCTTCAGTTTCTGCTCTTAGCTCAGCTCATTCCTCCTCTTGTAACAGCACGTGGCAATCTATCTGCTACTTGTGAGGTCTTCTTGTTCCCATCTTGCAGCAGATCAACAGTGGGGAGAACAGCGCCCAGCTTGTCCCAGGCTACTATGCTAAGCCACAGCCACAGGCTCTCAACAGCCACTAGCTGAGCAAAGTCACCTCTGCCTAAGTGACAGAAGCTGACCGCCTGGTTCTGTGCTGCCCACCACCAGAATCCCTGTAGCTCTAGCGCTGGGGCACAATGATCAAGGAATTTACCAGCACATCTAAGGGTGACCCATGGCACGAAGAAGAGCAGAGCAGAGCAGGCCAAGACTGCCACCCACACAGGCGGGCACCAGGGCACAGCCGGGGGAGCCGCCGCGGACTCCCAGCAGATGTGCTATGAGCTGACCTCCCGTGGTGAAGACCCTGCCTGGCAGGTGCATGCAGAGGCGCTATGGAGAGCCCAGGAAGGAAGCAGGGGCAGGACAGGACAGGAAGAGGCCCAGCCTGCAAGAGGGCACTGGCAACACCTGAGCCTGTGGCAGCTGTTCCATCTGAACGGACCTGTTTTTTAACATGACCCTAAACAGCTGTGTGCACAGAGTGCCTAGCGCTCGGGACTCCAGAACTCAGTCCGCCCGTTACTTCCTTCCACCTTCCTAGCTCCTCATCTACCCACTGATGCATCTTTTTCCCTAAACTTCACTGGAACTTGTGCCCAAGGAGAGGTGGCACGTAAGGAAGAAAGACTTGTGACCACTGCCCCAGTCCACGAGCACACCAGCCACGCCACGACCCATGCCCTCAGTGTGCTGGCAGTGGCACACAAGGCTCTGCACACTGTGCGTGGCAGGACTGTCCCTGTCACTTTGGTGTAGGTGCTAAGCACACATTACCCTAAGTTACTGAATTTATGTGACGCCTGAGCAAACCCCCTCCAAACAGCAGGCAGTGTCTCCCAGTGCTCGGTACCTTTCTGCCAACACAGAGGCATGCTTGGGGTTCTTCTGAAAGGGGTTCATGCCAAGCCTGCAAGGCAGAAAATGAGACTGCAGTTACTGAACAGGAGACACAGAGCCATAAGCCTACACCAGCACCTCAGCCTTACGGTCCGCCAGTCATAAACAGCATAAAGCGAGAACTGGGACATACAGAGGTTTGATCGGCGGGCTCCTCTTGCCAGCTGTCATCTTCATCAGGTCGAAGCGGCTTGTGTACAGCTGGGTGTGGGTGGCGTTCTCATCCTGGGCATAGATCTGGCTTGTGCGCAGAGGGCGGTTGTTCTTGCTCTGAAACAGCAGGTAAGGGCATTCCACGGTGCTGGTGGCCTGTGCCATGGCAACTCCTTAAACAGGACTCATGGGACTAGAGGCCTGTGGCTCCAAATGGCTGAACCCAAATGTCCCCTTCCTTCTTTAGGACACAGTATGCGGCCTAACCCGCAGGAACAAGGCTGGGCAACTGGGAATGAGCCCCATTCTGCAGGAAGCCCCGCTATGATCCAGCTGAGAATACAGACAGCCCCAGTTTGTGGAGTCGCCCTGCAGTGGTAGGGAGCAGCCAGGGCACCAGCTCTGCTGTGCAAACCCAGCGCACACCACACTGACGTGCAGCACTGGCGCAGACCCCTCCGGGGCACCTGCAAGTGCGCTCCAGTGCTCTGCGTCACCTGTGCTAGCGGAAGTCTCCTCCGCACACCCCATGTGGACAGAAGGCCAGTCAGCAGTCCCCTACTTGCTCCCGAGACACCTCAGTGGCCCTTCGCCTGAGAAAAGCACCAGGATGCAGCCTGGGAGGCTCCAGAGCCAAGCAATGCGGAGCTGGGACGAAGGCTCAGAGCCCCTCCCCAGTCAGACTCTGAGCAGCCCTGGGACCAGCGACACCGTGCATGTAGGGCACGATGTATGGCACATGGATATGCACACAGCGGTGTGGCCAGCTGCTAGACTCAGCGCCTGAACCTCAGACCAACGTCCAGGAGTCAAGACCAGAAAGCCGATGTCAAGTCCCCAGACTACCTCTTGCACTCTGCATCATGTGTGGCATCTTCCTACCCAGGAATATGCCTGAGCAGAGGGAGGTACCGAGACAGGAACAAAACCAGGCGCGCCAACCATGCCAGAGAGGAAGGCACACCAGGCTCCAGGCGGGAGCACTGCGCCTGCACCCTCACAACTGGGGCCTGTGACTGTCCCATCCACATACCAGCCAAAGGCACAGGCTCAGGGGGGTAAGCACTGGGAGGCTCTCAAGTGTACTCCGCAGGCCCAGAGAGGAATGGTATGGTCCCAATGCAGACAAGCATACCCCCAAGAGCATGAGTACAAGGCACTCCAGGAGATCCCACAGCAGAGATTCCTAAATTAAACTTACGTCCCTCCTGAACCTCTCTATGCTCCTGTGCCCAGGTGTGGGGACAAGTTTGCATCTCATTCAGGTTTTAATCTTACAGTCAGAAAGGTATGACTGCAGCTCTACGCTGCTGGGCCAGCGCAGGTGGTGAGAAGCAAAGTCCCACATGCACCTACTGCTGGAAGTGGGGCCTATTCCTGTAAACAGTGGTGTGGGGTAGCAGAGTTGCACACAAAGCAGTGGAGTAGACTGGTGGCACACCCTCACCCCAGCCAGGATGCCCACAGCTGGCTTCCTAGCCAGGACTCAATGCTGCACTGCACCAAGTGCATAAGGACCTGGGGCACATAGCCATCCCTGAGGGCACCTGCTTTCCAACCACTGACTCCACAGCAAGATGCCAAGGAAACAGGAACAACCCTGCACAAGCCTATAACTAAGAAAAGTACTCATCTTTGCCTCCCAAAGTTTCTTTGAAAAAAAGAAACACATGTGATTCACTTTGCCACTGTCCAGGCCTGTTGTCACCATGCTGCAAGAAGATGCACAGCAGGGCCCAGAAACGTGCATCCTCCCAGGGAGACCAGGGAGCAGGAAATCACCTTTCCTTCCTCTCTGGGGATGATGACATTCTCATAGCGATTCCGGCACTGCTTAGAAGAACGGTAGATTCGACTGCAGGAGTTCACCACATCACTGACGAGATCCCAGTTAGGTGTGTGGGCAGGTGACACAATTGTGAGGTTCAAGGGCAGCTCCAGTAACTGCTTTACAGCCTGGAAGACAGGGTGGCAGATCCAAGAAGTCAGGATACTGCAAGTGCAAAGGGCTTCCCTCACCCTCAAGGCCCAGACAGCAACCAGGCTGTCATGAACATCATGCAGACTCCTCTACTGGGTGCCAGTACATTCATTTACAGTCTGTGTCCAGATGTCCCCCAAAAGCCTCATGAGTCCTCGCCTTGTTTGGATAGTTAAGTGTACAATCTGTGATGGACTCAAGGTCCAGCGCTGGGATTACAGGTGTAAGTGCTATGCCTGCCCTAGCGCAGTAACCTGCATGCAATACACGGGACAGGAAAAAGCTCTCCTCTGCTCTCACTCCCTGTTTGCTTTTGCTGTCTTCCTGCGCCATGAACTACTGCCCCTGTGTCATGTACCACCCTGCCTTGTAACCCAGTCAGCCAGTCACGGACTAAAGCTTCCACAGACTGTGAATTTAATAAATTAATAAACCTTTTCTTCTTAACTTTGGGTGCTGGGTACTTTGTCTCAGCAAGGAGAAAAGCAACTAAGATTGCTCACCTGCAGCAGGGCCCAGTCCTCGCCAATAAGCCACTCTGGGCTGTCCTGCGGCGGCTCCCCAGAGGACTTGACATAGGTGGGCAGTGGCTTGGCGAAGGGTGTCTGCTGCTTCAACAGCAGATTCTTCTTCTGCTCCTTGCCCTCACGCCGGATCTTTAGCATGCCTGGTGTGGCCCGGTCAAACAGGGACCGAGGTGGCACGACCGCCTCGCCATGCCGCTGCTTCTTCTTTCTGCCTGCAGCTAAAGGAGGCCAATGTCAGCAGGGCAAGACTGGAGAGCCCCTGCCAGTGGGTAGGAGGAAGGCTGCGGGCCCAGGGGCTGGGGAAGCACCTGCCTGATGCTTTCTTTCACTACTAAGGACAGGTACAAATGTCAAGGCCTCCAGGCCGGGGACACCAAAAAGCAGGAACCAACCACAAAAGGCAGCAGGGAGGGGCGGGTTGTGGCCACTCCCCCGAGCCCCCCCCACCCCCCAGGAAGGAAAACCAGTGACTGGCGGCCCCTCCACGCATGGCAAGATCCAGCGCTACACCTGACGGGTCCGTCTTGTGCCTCTTGCGCTCCTTCCTCACATACACGGGGGGCAGCTTAGCTTCTGGGATGGGCAAGGTCTCATACATCAGACACATGACAGAGTCAATGTAGATGTCATTGTCATCCTGGGGGGGCGTAGGGGGTGTCCAGAGCTGTACAGAGAAAGCACATCACATGAGAGGCAGGCAGAACTATGGAAACTGGGTTCTCTGGGCATAGGGAGAGGGTCTCCTTACCGGCATAACCTCTGTCTGCCCATCAGCATCCTCATAGACGTATTCCTACAGGGAACACGGGCCAGTTTAACATTCAATAGCTCTGTTTCACACTGAACACCATAAACTGTTCATTTTCATCCTTATGTGTCCCACAGCAACCTGACCAGCATGACTTAAAAGTGACCTTAGGGCCAGCCAGGTAGCTCAGCGCTTCAATGCCTGCTTAGGCAGGTGCAAGGGTTGAGGGTTAGATCCTGACATGCTGGCCCCGCCCCCGGGCATGCTGAGCAGGCAAATGAGACGGGTGTGGCGGCGCAGGCCTGTAATCTTGGCGCTTGGGAGGCTGAAAAACAGGAGGATCACTACAAGTCCAATCTGTATAGCGAGACCCTGTACTAATTACATAAAAAAAACAACTGAATTTCACTCTCAGCTGGAAATACAGGGAAGGAAACCACCAGCACTAACTGAGAACCCTCTAAGCACAGGTGTAATAAGCTAACGCAGCCTGAGAACACGGCCGAAGGGCCCTGCTCCGGGGAGTGAAGGCGTGTGGCGGGGCTGTGCACATACCATGCTGTATGCATCCTCCCGAGTGTAGGTAAGCAGCTCCGCCTCCTCCTGCTCCCGCTGTGCCTGAGCTTCCCTCTCCTGCAGGGCCTGGGTGTTACGTGCCTCCCACGCCCTCACAGAGGCCCTCACGGCATCCTAGCGGGAAGACCACAGGAAACGCACGCTCCAGATCAGAGCCAGCAGCACCCAGCTGGCTGGCCCCACCTCTGTGGCCCTGCTGCCCCCAACACACAACCCACTCTGCAGCAGTGGAGTGCTCCAAGTCAAACACAAAGGCACGGAGGTAGACATGAGCCCCTGGGGCCTACCCAGCAGGTACCTAGCGATTCACTCTATGAGAGCATGCTCACTTGGCACTGAAACTGCAAGGCTGTTCACATGTTGAAAGTTGACTTCTTACCTCACTGTTTCTCTCTTTCTCTTGCTTGATGGTCGTATGGAATAATTCCAGGTAATTCAAAGCATACTTCTCAATGGGAGTAAGCTATTTTAAAAGCACATTTTTTGAATGAAGTTAAGGGCAAGCTAGTAAAGTTCCCTGTAAAATCTAGTTATCAACATTTGAATTTAAAGGGGCCGGGGAGATGGCTCAGTAGAATAAGCACTTCCCTGGCAAGCACAAGGGCCTGAGTTCAATCCCCAGTACCCCCATGCCCCCCCCCAAAAGTGTGTATACACACACACACACACACACACACACTCTTAAAAACAAAAGAAACCCAAACCTGCTCCATGAAATCAGCCAGCTCCTCCAGCTGCGAGGGCTCCTCATCCTTTCTGGAGTCCTCTGAATCTGGGCGCAGCAGTCCAGGCCCAGGCGCAGGCACTGCCTCCTCTGCGGCTTTCTGTGCATCCTCCTCCAGGCACTCGATGCTCTTAAGGGCCTGCGGAGAAGCTGTGCTCAGCCCAGTGGACGCATGCGTCATGCGGAGGTAACCCCCACACAGCCAGGACCCCCCAGGATCCCCAAGTCCTTGTGGACACACAAGACAACGGCAGTCCTTGCGGACACAACAAGACACAAGACACACAAGGACGCAGCACACGGCACAGAGGACCATCGGGGCACTCTAGGAAGCCCTGGAGAGCTGGACGCACCTCAAGGGGATGGCTTCCTGTCACACTCGCCACACACACGCATCACTGGCCACAGCCTCTGACAGACACAGGCTGGGGCCCGCAGCTGAACAGAAGATGCACAGCCCTGCGCCATGAATTCATAAGCAGGCTCACTGAGAGCCATGACAGATGTCATCAAATCTCACTGTCCAAGACATGCCCACAGAAAAGCTGTCGCTGCTCCCTCTCTCCAGCCATGGGCACCTCAGAGTTGGTGGAGGGCTCCACACTGACACTCACCTCTAACACACAGGGGTGGCTGCTGTTGCAAGACCTAAGTTGAGTACTATGAATAACCACTAAGAAGATAATGTGCAATGTATTAATTATTGAAACTGTCCTATTAATCAGTTTTGAAACTGTCTCATTGTTGTTTCTCAA
Organism: Tympanoctomys barrerae; assembly: GCA_002564285.1. Lineage (NCBI taxonomy): Eukaryota > Metazoa > Chordata > Mammalia > Rodentia > Octodontidae > Tympanoctomys > Tympanoctomys barrerae. Next base: position 11,887 of record NDGN011448432.1, read on the forward strand.
TAAAGTTTAAAAAAAGACCTAAGTTGAAGCCTGCACAGACTTCTCCCAGGCAGCCGACCCACACTGATTGCAACTCACATTACATTACTTCCGATGACAATCCACCAGGCACCACTGCAACCAGAGAATCTCTTAAGTGACTTGAACACAGAAAATAACAACGCTGGATAACAGAAACACCAGGAATCTCTACTTATCAAGAGATACTACTCAAGGCGCCAGCCAGACAGCTCAACGGACCTGTAGACCCTGTACTAAAAAAAAAAAAAAAAGATGCTACCACTCAGAATGACACTGTACATATACTGGGCATAGGCCTCACACCCAGGATACAGAAAGTGGGCCCAGGAGATAGCTCGCTGGCGTAAGAACCTGCCTGGCAAGCGCAAGGTCCTGAGATTAACTCCAGTAGAAACAAAACCAAAAAACAGAATAAAGAAAGAACTCTAACAGCCACTAGCAAAATGAGAACAATACCATTTTTAAAAACAGGGAAAGGACTTGAGCAGGCACTTTACTCAGCAGTGCCCGCAGTCAGAGTGTGGCCCAGTGCAGAGTGAGCCTCCGGCACGCCAAGCCCTGGGTTCACTAGTGCCTGGCACTGCAAGGGGGTCCACAGGAAGTGGCCCAAATCACCCAACAGCAAGTTGCAAACTAAAGCCACCATGACAGGCCAGCCCCCACCCCTGTAGGTCGGCTCAAGCGAGGCGGCTGGAGGCCCAGGCCTCGTGCCAGGGGCAGCAGGGAGAGCAGGAGCTGGCTCAGTCACACACAGGCACGCGCCCAGCAGTACCTCCATCTCCAGGCCCTTAGCTGGCAGGGATGCAGGCCCCCATCCTACATGTGGAGACAGGCCGGGGAGACGGCTCAGTGGAGTACATGCTTCCCTGGCAAGCGCAAGGGCCTGCGTTCAATCGCCAAATTGTATGTGGAGACAACACAAGCTTCCGGCAAAGCACAGGCTCAGGAAGCAGCCCTTACAGAGAAACTACAGGCTGCTCCACTGCAGGTGCCTTGCAGCAGGGCAATGCCCACCCTCCATAGAGAAGAGGGTCCTGCTAACTGTGGTTCACAGAGGGCAGCTGTGGTCAACATCAGAGTGGTCACTCTGGAAGCGGGTGGGTGGCAGGGGGTCCCTGGGGAGCTGGGGACATGCCCCTTAACAGGTACTCTAACGGCTCCCCTTGCCCTGTGAAAACATGTCCAGTGGATCTTAATGAGGCAGACACATTATACATATATTCCCACATCAGCAAAACCTTCCTTACGCCATTCTCTGGCACAATCCCTCCCTGAGCCAGCAGGGCAGGCTTGGGGCGTGTGTCTCCAAGAATGCCCATGAATGCAGAGAACACAGGCCACAGCAGAGGAGCAACTACTACTGTAGCACTGAGCCCCACCTTCTGGTGACACCCCCATATCCAAGCTGGAACAACCTAGCTTCCAAGCAGGCGACACCCCAGCTTGACACCAGCCCTGACCCAGGACATCCCCTTTTGGGACCGGGCTGCCTCCGCTTGCATCCCGCTGGCTTCCAGCTGGTGACTGAACCTATGCTGGATACGTGCCCAGGTGCTCTTCCCTGGGCCTCCTTGCACACCTCAGCCCCACGCTGAGCCTTCCCAACCTGACTGCCAGTCTGTCCTCACTCATGCGAGGGGGTCCTCTCTCTCCCAGTGTCCACCTGCAGGCTCCCAACAAGGGAGTCACCAAGGGCCTTTGGGAGGAACCTGAATGTGGAAGTCCTCGGCTCCTCTGCAACCACAGGGCCAACACAGAGGCCTCCAGAGGGCACGCTGTTAGCAGGCTCACACTGCCTTACACCTTCCTCCGAGTTGCATAAAACATGCAACAACTCCGTGGTTCCTCTGGAAAGGAATCTTTTCTCCTTTGTATCTTCTTGTGCTGATGTGAATTTCTTTTCTTTTCTTTTTTTTTTTTGGTGGAACCGGGGATTGAACTCAGGCCCTTACCCTTGCCAGGCAAGTGCTTATTCTACTGAGCCATCTCCCTGGCCCCAGTGAATTTCTTTTCAACTTCATGTATATGTTACTCATTAAATACAATGAGGTGGGCCTATACAGAATGATCTGTAAGATATTTCTTGGCACAGAATATAAAAACCAACATTAGAAAAAGTCCGTCAGTAGCTTTTCTAGCTGAGCATGGCAGCAAAACCTGATCCTACAGTTGGGAGGACCAATGCAGGACTGTGATGAATCTGAGGCCAGCTGGGGTTATTCCACAAGCCCCTGACAAACAAACAAATAAATATCAGTTAATTGTTTTACACAACGAGCTAGCCAAGAAAAATAAAAACAAAAACAATTCCATTCACAAATTTAAAAAACAAAACAAAACCCTAAAACTAAACTACCTAGTGACCAATCTAACCAAGGAGAGAAAACCACCTAAACACTGAAGAAAAAGAATAAGGCCCTGCAAAAAATCAATTCCTAGTAGATCTAAGTCCTGGGGAGAAGTTCACAAACTGAAACTGCTGAAAGCAAGCACAGGCAAAGACTTGAAGATACAGGCAGAGGCAAAGACGTTCTGGTATTAGGAAATAATACAAGAACCATCAAAGTAAAAAGTTTCCGCATAGCAAGGGAAAAAAACCAGTAAAGCGCGAGCCCATGACAGAGCTGAGTATGGTGGTGCAGGCCTATAATCAGAGCACTTCGGGAGACTGAGGAAGAGCACTGCTTAGAGTCCAAGGCCAGTGTGGGCTACAAAGTGAGTGCAAGGACAGCCCGACTGTAGGAGGAGGAAGGCAGCTGGTGGGGTAAGGGGCTGCTACTGCAGGAGGGGCCACAGTGGTAGGAAGAGACCCGGCCGCAGTCACGGTGGTGCTGACACCAACTGAACTTCCTGGGGCGGGTGAGACGGCTCAGGGGTCTAGAGCACCTACCTAGAACAAGCTTGGCAGAGCACAGGGACCGGGTTCAACCCCCAGCACCACGTGCCAGCCAGCCCCGCCCCCTGGTGGGCTGAGCTGGCCAGATACACACACACACACACACGCACGCGCGCGCACACACACACACACATAAATAAATACAATTTTTAAAAAAAGGTTAAAAAAAAAACCCTAAACTTCCTGTGGAATCAAAGCAGAATACGTAAGAACTACAGAGGGAGAGAGAAAACCCACGGTGGCTGTGAAGGCCATGGCGCTCTGCTTGTCTAACTGTGATCTGATGTTCATGAATGTAGACAGCACGACTGACGTCAGGAGCAGTAACAGCCGTGCTGAGTGGCTCGGGCCAGTCTGCTAAAAACGAAACCAATGAGGTCCGTCTTAGAGACCCCTTCCCTTGTGCTTGAGTCTGCATGTGTGTCACCTACACGGGCTGCCGCGTGTGTCACCTACACAGGCTGCCGCGTGTGTCACCTACACAGGCTGCCTCACGTGTGTCACCTACACAGGCTGCCTCACGTGTGTCACCCAGGCTGCCGCACGTGTGTCACCCACACAGGCTGCCGCGTGTGTCACCCACACAGGCTGCCGCGTGTGTCACCCACACAGGCTGCCATGTGTGTCACCTACACAGGCTGTCTCGTGTGTGTCACCTACACAGGCTGCCGCACGTGTGTCAC
>NDGN011448435.1:0-15569 GCA_002564285.1 Tympanoctomys barrerae
GAGCTCTCCCTGCAGTGCATACGCTGATCTAGCTCAGAGCCGGCCTTTGCCAGCTGTTCGGAGCCAGTCACGCACGTTGCCCGGGCCTCAGCATTCTGCTCTGTGATGTGGGAGAACTGAAGCAGTCGGCAGCATGGAGCTGTGAGGGAGGGCCTGGTCGCAGTGTGCACGCCGCTGGGATGTGGCTCAGAGAGGGCTGTTGGTAGTGGAGCAGCAGCTCAGCTCTGGCAGGGCTTGGCCTTCTACTCTGAGAGTGCAAGAAAGACAGCAGGGGGGCAGTTGCTTCCCTGTGTGCATCCTGCACAGGGCAGGACGGTGTAGATGGCTCCGTGCATCACTGCCTGGCTGCCTGGCTTCCACCTGCGGAGTCACACGGCTGCCGGGGGCAGGGGAGCCCAGGCCCTGGTGGGGTGTGGGGCTCTGTAGCAGAGCTTGTCAGACCTAGAAATTGCTGAGGGCTGAACTTGGGGGCTGTGGTGGCCCAGCTTTTGACCCCTGATGACCATGCACTGTCATCCTGAAGTCAAGCAGTGGCCTTTTTCCTGGGGACAGCCTGCAAGGACAAAGACGGGCTGCCCTCCCCCAGCTCTATCACATACATCCAGAGGGCTCTGAGTAACCAGGGGCAACCAAGAGTGGAGCGCACTCAGAGTATTTTCTCTGCTTCACCACTGTTTTCTGATTAGTCACTCCCGGCTAATTAGCAAGTGACAATAAAGCCCCAAAAATATCCATCGACTTTCTAAAATCCTGGCCTCAGTCATAGCAGATTGGGCCTGGACAGGCAGCAGAAAAACACGAGGATGTTTGTGGGCCCTGGGGACTGGTGTCAGAGGGCAGTCGTCCTTGGAGCGTCGGGCTACAGCTGTGCATGGCTGTGGTGTGTACCACTGAGACACGTGGGCACATGCGTGGCTCGTGGGTGGTGTGGGAAGCCGCTCCTTGTTCCTTCCCTTTTCCCTTCGTACTGTCTGGAATAAGCGACTTCACTCCGGTCTTAGTGACTAAGGTGAGCTTTCCTGTCCAAGGTGGAAGCGGAGGGGGGACATGGAGACATCGTGACACGGTAGTATCTGTTCTCACAGCTGCCTGAGAGCCCTGTTGTGGACAGTGGACCCCGATGGTGGGGGGAGGCAGCTGCCCCCACAGTGGGCCTGGAGTGGCATTGGGTTGGGCGAGGCTCTGCTGCTATGACAAAGGACTCCCTGATCTGGGGACTTCAAATCCAGTTTCTTTTTTCTCCTCACCCTATGTATGGGTGGAACCCAGGTGAGTTCTAGGCAGTGCTCCCAGCTGCATCTGGACCACGGTTTTTTTGCTTGGTGATGGGGGACCCAGTATGCAGGGTCCATCAGAGACACTACCACTTTCATGTAAAATCTGGGGCTCACTGTGACAAGGACAGGGAGAGGGAAGGAGCAGAGCAGCTAGAGGTCAGCATGAACAGTCGTTTGGCCTTGTCGCAGTGACTCCCTTCCCCTCCTGTGTGACCTGTATCCCCACCTCTCAGGTCTGATTGTCCAGACCCAGACCCGGTGAGTGAGTGTGCCCTGGCTTCACCTGGGTGGGACCCTAACCCTAGGCACACCAGAGGAAAGGGAAGTCCGAACTTGGCCCTTGGCACTAACGCCGTCGTCGCCTCCCTGGGCTGTGTCTTAGTCACCTTTTTGTGGTTGGGACAAAATACCTGATGTGCACAACTTAGAGGAAGGTAAGTTACCCTGGCTCAGGGCTTCAGGGGTCAGTCCGAGGTCAGCTGGCTCTGTGGAGGGGCAGAAGTGCGAGGCGGGAGGGTGTGGTGGAGGATAGCTGCTCCTGGACACTGGAAGCAGAGATGGAGGTGTCCTGAACAGAGGTGCGCTAAGGCTCTGCCTCTTGCGGGCCGGAGCGCTGTGAGCCTACAGTGGGCTGATCCCCAGTGAGTCAGATTGAGTCATGACAGGCTGATGGTGAGCGGCTGGGGGTCCCCAGGACTTCCTGCATGCTGCAGTCCTGGTGGCGGCACCCACACATTCCCTGTGCTTCTCTCTGTGAGGGACCCGCACTCACCCAGCCCAGCCCCTTGCCACAGGAGGTCGCATCTCACAGGAGCCCATGGGATGCTGAGGGTGTCTTGGGCCCTGGCCCCCACCCCCACCCCCACCCCCATCCATCGAAGCAGGACGGGCCCCAATGCCCACTTCCTCCCTCCTCCCTCCTCCTTGCTGTCATTCTCATAGTTTCTGCCAGGCTTTGTGCTGGAGCCTGGGGTGGCATCAACAGGGAGACAGGTCCCTGCCCTTGAGAAGCTGCTGTCCATCCCACAGGGCAACGCGGACCATCTACAGAGGTGTCCAGGTCAGCACCCCTGGGGACAGGAAAGACTCCTCCTACAGAGCACTCTAAGGACTGGGGAGCCACGGGATGGCTTGGGGAGTAAGAGATCAGCGCCTCCACCATCTGGTCACCCGCGCCCTGGCCTGAGCCCTCAGCTAGGTGCAGCATTGCCTGGCCTCCCAAATCTCTCCTCCTTGTGGTCTCTGACTGCCTACTCCCATTGCATTTCAGGGAAGTGCGGAGGTGATGTCCTCCTGGTCCGGGTCCAGGTCTGGGCTCCCTGTCGGGGTCCAGCTGGATATGGCCATGGGGACCTAAGAAGTAGGACCTGGACTGTCCTTTTTGCACAAGCAGTGAGACTGTAGACAGCCGGGCTGGCAGGCTGGGGTGGCTGTTTGCACTGGGAGTAGCGCTGGCACACAGATGTCTCCTCCTCCTCAGGCCAGAAAGGGTGACTGTTCCCAATTCCTCCAGTGAGGCACATAGATTCCAAACAAACCCTGCAGCCTGGAACAGGGCAGGCAGCTGTGACACCCTGCTGTGTCCCCTCCCCACCCTCCACCCCCTGTGGCAGGCAAGGTGGCTCAGGTCAGGGGGAGAGAGACCTCCAAGTACAGCCTAGAGAGGCAAGATAGGCATGCACCCTGGCCTCAAGCACAACTTCCCTCCCAGTTCTTCGAGGAGCAGTGGCTTCTCTCGCTCGGGTCCTCACCCCTTGCCAAGAGCTGTAGGCAGCATGGCCAAGATTCCTCATTGGGTGGAAAAATCAAAGAATGAGGCATGAGCATCTAATTAGCAAACATGGACAGCTTGCTGGCAGGGGACCACCCTTAGCTCCAGCGCCCGAGGAGGTGGCCTCCCGCGGCCCCTTTATGTCTCTTGCCCACATTCCTCTGCCTTCCGACACCCTTCTAGGGGCTGGGGTTTCCAGTGTGAGCAGAAAAGTAATTTTCCATGCCAGAGTCAAAGCCTCAGCAGCAGGCCAGGTTGCCCTGTGGCCGGCAAGATGTAGTCCCTGTACTCCATTAGAGACCCTTGGGACAGCAGTAAGTGCTGCTTCTTTTCCCTGTTAAACTCATTGAGAGCAGAGACCCTAGCCCACAGTCAGCGCTTCATAAGTGAACAGGGACTGGAACCTACCTTTCTTGTAAGAATTGGGTTTTAACTTTGAATCAGTAAATGCCAGGCATGTGGTTTTGCATCTGAGAAAATAATTCCCTCTTCAAAAGTTACCTGTATTTGAGCTTTCTTAGTGCAACAGAAAGCTAAGGAGCAGGAAGATTCAAAGAATCACCCTCCATCAGAAAGATATACAGCAATGCACAGTGCCATATGACAAATATGTACAGTCATAAATGTATGGTGGATGTGCGATGATAGATACAGTGGTTGTTCTACATTTTCCATGACTGTGCCCAGGGCAGACATCAATAATCAATTACTGCTCTTTCCTGTGGAGTCCAGGCATCATGTTGGAATCCTGCACAACACACTCCAGGAAGCCAGTACCAGGCACTGAAGAGCTTTGCAGGATCCATGACACCTTCTCTATACAAGCCTCCAAATCCTTTCTTTCTTGTTCAGGACCATGACTTCATCTTCTTGTTGGCTTTAGTCCCCCACCTTTTTTCCTGCAGCTGCCTCCCTGGCCTTGCGAGCCCGGGCAGGCCGCTTTATTCTTGCCTGTGTGGTAGAGCTAATCCTAGTACCGGTCACAGCTGTGGGCCTGGCCAGGGCTCAGAGCAGCCAGCGGCCGCGAGAGGAGGGAGAGCGCCCGGAGGGTGATGTCCCTGTGTGCTCAGCAGGTGGAGGCTGGACCTTGGGCAGCTCCCTGGCCCCTGGCAGCTCCTGTGCACCCCCACAGATGATGGCACCCCTCTCCCGTGACACCCCTCCCTCCCAACCCCCTAGCTGACCTGCACCCACAGGCGTCCCCTGGGTCTTCGGCATCCAACACAAAGCCGGGGGGAAAAGAAAGAGCGTCGTCATCTCCCCTGTAGCGGAACCACAAGAAACCTTTCCGATGCTGTCAGAGTTATAATAAGCAGGAGGCATCCTCCAGGGCGAGGAGCATGACTGGGTGTCATGGAAAACAGACACCCAGGCCTTTTCCCCCCGAGTGGGTTACTGTGGCTCTGGGGAAATAGGATCTGCCAGGCGCACAGAGGGTCCTTTTCTTCCTGTCTTGGACTTTGGGACAAAAACAGAATGGGACCTGCTGCCTGCCCCCTGCCTCCACAGACTTGGTAGTGGCACTGTTAAGCCTCTCAGGGAGTGGGGGTCCTGGGCAGGCTGAGGGGGCCCTACAGGCTGCAGCTGTGTTACCTGGGCGTGCTGGGCAGGGGGAAACGGGACAGGGCTCAAGGTGGGAAGAAGGCCGTGGGTCCTTCTGTGGCTCCAGAGGAGCTTGCCTGAGGCCAGGCAGGTGTGTTGCTGCATGCTTTTCCCAGAGCCTGAACCCTTTTCTCGTGGCTTTGTCCTGGGTTTGGATCTACTCCCTTACTGTGCCTGCTGTCACTGTGAGTGCCCCTGTTGCCCCAGTCTCACAAAGGAGCCCTGAGGCCCAGCGGACCCCATGATCCCTTCCACTTTCACTACAGGAGCAGTGCGGGGGACAGGACACCACTCACCCAGCTCCTGGGGCTTCCAAGTGGGTGGTTGGGAGGTGGGACCCACAGTACCAGACCCCAGGATGCGGTGGGCAGTGCCGCCTCTGCACGCTCTGACCTGCCGCCACCACCACTTTGCACGGCGCTGCTGAGGACCCTCTTCTGCGCCTGGTGGGGTGGGAGGCAGGCGATGAGCTGACTGTGGAAGGGGCACCTTGTGAAGGGGGTGGTGTGGGCTGTCGGGCCGCTCCCACCTTGGCGTGGTAGGGGTGATGGGCCTCTGAGCACATGCGTACAAGTATCCGTCCAAGCCGTGCCTTCATGTGTAACTTGGTGCAGGACGGCTAGACCCCAGGGCTGTTCCAGTCCATGTTTTCCAGGTACCTCCAGAGCGTTTAGCCCAGCCTCACTCTGCTTCCTCCCCCAAGTCCCTGATGAAGCTCTGGGTTCCCAGTGACTCTCAGTGTTGTCTGCTTTTTGATAGTGGCTGTCCTAGTGGCTATATGGCAACCTCGTGGAGACAGAAGGGAGAGTCATGGTGACCATGCACTAAGAGTGGGATGGGAGTTAGTGCTTGGCGGGGGCAGCACTTGGTTCTGGAAGATGCAGACCTGGGTGGGGTGGTGGCGACGGCTGTGCAAGCCCTGTGAGTGATCTTAGCGTCCTGAGCTGTGGGGTACCAGGGTGGAGCTGGTGCACTCTGGACAGCTCCCCCATACGGGGGAGATGTCACATAGGAAGAACTGACACAGGGATACCTTAGAGAAACCTGGCAAATTCTCCTTAACACCGCGAGGTCCTAGAGGCCAGGGAGAGCGTGAGAACCTGTGACACAGCCTGGAGAAGGCCAGGAGGTGTGGCAGCATGTGACCCCAGGACAGGAAGAGGGTGTGGGTGGAAACCATGGAAATCTACAAGCACCCTGTCCAGGAGACAGGGACCTCAGCTGGAGCCGAGGTAGCACCTAGGGGACATTTGGTCACAACTGGGGCATTACCAAAGATACAGTAAAGTATACACAGTATCCAGGTTCGCTCACTCTTGGTCATCCCTGAGTGTTCAGTTCTGTAATGCATGTTGGAGTGGAGGTGGCTAGGTGAATTCAGAGCACAGGAGTTCAGGGGCCATGCTGAACCAGTGTGGCCCCGTTGTAGTTGGCACCTCATCCTTGGGGACCTGTGCACCTGAGCTGTGCAGCCTGGGTTACCACTGCACTGTGCTAGGGGTCAGGTACAGATTAGTGCCCGGAGAAGCAACCTTCAGGGGCCACCCCACACCAGCCGGGGCCTGTCACTTCCTGGGGAGCTGGCTGCAGAGCCCGAGATGTGGGCTGGCCACACAGTCATCCCTTCCTCTCTGTGCCCTGCAGTTTTAGGGCAGGTCAGGATTCATGGTCTGAGGATCAGGGTGGCTGTCAGGTTCCAGGGAGTCTGGATTTTCACGGGTTGCGTGAATCCCCGGTGAGGAGGCTGCACAAGTCCGGGTAGGAAGCTTGGTGGCTGCCGAGCTGCCCACCCTGCAGACTGCATGGTTAGAGATTGGGGGCTAGGTAGGAGTTGCCTGGAAGCTGGATGGGTGCAGGGAGGAATAAATTATAGCCAGGCAACAGAGGGGTGTCTGAGGGTGAGAGTGCAGGTGTGAATGTGCTGGGGTAGTGGCGTCCCTGACGCGGTGACTACGCATGTGCCACGTCTGTGCCCAGTGGTAGAACGGGCCTCCAGAGCAGGTGAGGGGGGGGCCCGGGCCTGGTGTCCGGCAAAGGAGCAAGACACTCCAGGAGGGAGCGTGGTGTCTCTGGGCTGACCACAGGCTTGGTTCACGGCTCAGTTACCATGGTATTTACAGCAGTGCCGCCCCCAAGGGCAGGCAGGGCATGGACTTAGCCCAGGGACTAAGGCCAGGTGGGCAGGGAGCAGTGACATCTGGCACTGTGGCCAGCCTTCTGCAGGGCAGCTTGTCTCTCTTGAGTCCCAGCGGCCCCCAGTGGCCAGCAGCCTGACACAGAGGAATCTGTCTCCCTGGTCCTTGCCCTGGGAGCTGCCCTTACCCTCCAGGATCCCCGAGATGTGCTACCTCCAGGTGGCCCCAGTTCCAGCACAGTGGGCTGGAGTAGAGCCTGTGGGCAGAGACCCACCTGGTCCTTGCATTCCTGCCTTCTGCCCCTGGTGCTGAAGCTTGGGCCCCAGCTTGCCCTGTGCACACTCCAAATCCCAGGAAAGGAGCTGGATGTGGCCGGGTCGTGACCAGTTGCCATGGGCACCAGGCAGGGTCGTGGCAGCCTCCTTGGTACCTGTGGTGGGAGAGAGAGCCGCAGATGAGGGAGTTGCACGGGGGTGGGCCGTGCACCCCAGAGTGAGCCCGGTAGTTGGACCCCGTGGCCCTGACCGTCCCTCGCTGCTGCACACACCTCTCATGTTTGTCATGGAGTGTGGAGCCTGATGTGACCTCTTTGGGGACACGCTGGCTCTCATCCATCTTCTCCCAGCCTCATTTTGGGAGCAGACACATGTCAACATGGTGGACGTGTCACTTTGCCTCTTCCTTCAGGTTTGAGGACCAATGCCAGCGAGCCCTCTGGACTCGCACCGCTGGCTGGGGACCCCAGCGGGGATGCAGGGGACAGGGCAGATAGTTGCTTCTTTGAGGCTGGAGTCAGGCAGCAGGGGGCCCGAGACCGCTGCCTGTCGCCCGTGTGGACGAGCGTGGCCTCTTTCACTCTGTCCCGGACAGTGCAGGGACAAAGGGGCCTCAGATCGGAGCCCGTCCCGGCCTGGGGAGGCGGGTGCACCAGGGCAGCTGATGCACTGGCCTCCAGATGAAATTATGTGCTTGGGGTTTGGGTGGACTTAGGCCCCATTCATGCATCTGTGTTTGCTCAGTCTGCTGGACCCCGTACCTGGCCGGCCAGCCTCCTGGGGACAGGGCAGACCGTGCTATTTGTCCGGGGAGTGGAGGGGCATTATCCCGCTTGCTCTGTGTCTGTCCTTCTCAGGCGAGTCCTGCTCGCAGCACCTACCCACCCAGGGCTGCGAAGGAGGCCATGGAGCTGGGGGTGGGTACCACAGCCTACCTGTGTGCTCTGGGCATGTTGCTAGACCTCTCTGGTTCTCAAAGGCAGTGAGCTTTATATTCCTTGCCTGGTAGGACTTAAGAGGATCTAATACACTTATTCCTACATCTGGGACCCAATAATTCTGTTCCCAGTTATATTTCCAACAAAACTGAATGCTTTTTTTTTTTTTTTTTTTAATATACTGTTAAAAGACACTAGCAAGAGTGTTCAGAGCAGTCTTAGTAATCCAAGCTCCAAACTGGAAACAACATGAGAATCCATCCCTCAGCAGAACAGGTGAACAGACTGTGCCGTAACCACCATGGAATACTATAAATCGATGACAAGTGCTGGGCCTGCTGGTGTCTCACAGACCTTACGCTGAGTGAACTAAGAGGTGCAAGTGAAGGCGTCATGCATAATTCCAGTCATAGGAGTTCAAGATGAGAAGAACCAGCCTAGTCACTTTCAGGAGAGTCGATGGGAAGGGGCACGAGGGAGCCTTGGGGGTGCTGGCTGTTGGTTGCGTGGTGCCCTTATTTTGCCAGCCTTCGTTGCATGTGACCGGGTGGCAGTGGCACAAGTTGGATTGAATCTCTGCAGCCCAAGAGATGGACCCAGCAGCCTGCCCGCCCTGTATTTGCCCACTGGGTCATCAGCCGTGTGCCAGGCTTGGAGGTTCCAGGGACGATTCCATACCCTGCTAGGGGACTAAAGGCAATGGGCACTGTCCCCACTGTCGTTGGTGTGGCTTGGCCCAGCATACACATCTATCCTCTTGCCTGGCTGGGGATGTCAGAGGCAGGGGTTGTTCAGGTATTGGCAAGAGTGTGGAGATGCACAGCGTGAGCCCCTGCCTGGGCTTGCCCCAGCGTCCACCTCTGTGAAGGGCTTGCACAGGTACCCCTAGAGGATGTGAAGTCAGCCCCTTGCCAGGCCTGGAGCAAAGCCCTGGCCGTGCTGTCCCCCAAGGTCAGGGCATTGGGAGGGACCCATCTCCACTGTACAAGGGGTGGCTGAGGGTCTCCCTCTGCAGTGTCCCTGGGGCTCAGGCAAAGGCACTGAACCTTGAAGTACGTGAGTCACTCCCACTCCCTGCTGGGCAGCGGCTCACAGAGGGGCCACCCAGGGGCAGCCTGGCAGGGATGCCCAGCCCCCCCCCCCCCGCTTTCCCCACTTTGCATTGGCTTCTTGCTTTCAAGCCGTTTAGCAGGGATCGACCTCACAGAGCACCAGAGACCCTGAACCTCAGCTCTTTCCGTGGGTGGGGACAGAAGCGATCAATGAAGGGGTAGCTGGCTTTGGCTGCTTAACAGTGGCTCTTGAGCTGGGCACAGCAGACAAACCAGCTGGGCTCTAAACCAGTGCGAAAGGTGCGAGAGGACCTGAGACTGGGCACGCAGCATGGCTGTGGAAGAAGCAGCGGGGTCAGTGAGAAGCCCGGGGGGGGGGAGCAGAGAGAGGCGGCAGCTGTGGGCAGTCGTGGGGTGCAGATCACCCCAGGCCCCCAGAAGGCAGAGACGCAGATTAAATGGGAAATGGGATGAGGTTTTGCAACTGGAAAACTAGACCAGCTGGAGCATGGCCGCTGTGGATTTTGGAAGGAGACCCTGTGCACCCTGCTGGTTGTGCTACCCCCTGCTTCTGAGGGTGCCCTTAGGCTCCCCTCTACCCCACTTCACCCCTGCCGCAGTGTGCTGTGCACTCTGCGCAGGGTTCATTCCAGGGATCCTGTCGCCTCTTCGCGCAGAGGTGGCCAAGCGAGGCCGTGCCTCAGCTGTGCCACACACTTGCCTGTCTTTGTCCCTGGGGCACCTGGTAGCTGCCCCACACTTGGAGGGTGATCTGTGTCAGGCCACTGGGTCTCCTGGGCAGCACTTGCTCATCTGTAAGTGTGACAGTCACCTGAAGGGAGTTGTGAGGGCCGGACAATGTGTGCTCTGCCCTGTGTCACAGGTGCCTCAAGCATGTGCTGTGTGTGTCCCTGTCCCTCACCTGCACCCTTCCCCAACCTGCAGGGCCTGCCCAGAATCCCCTTCCCGCCTCTTGGGGAGCCCCCGGGGACCACCACGCCTTCCTGCAGGGTCTTCCTGCCCCATCCCGTAATGGCTGAGACTTGAGCTGTGTGGAGGGTGCTGCTAGACGTCCCCACCTTTCGTCCACCATGGGTGGCACAGGCCACACTTCATGTTTCATGGGTGGTGGCCATGCATTGTCCTGCAGCCCACCCTGGTGCTGACACTTTGGAACAAGTGCCCTGGCCATTTAGATGCCACTATTTGGGGTCACTGTGGTGATAGTGTGAGGGCTCTGAGGTCAAAGCCACTCCTTGGTGGAGCTTGGTCCGAACCTCAGTGTCCTCCCTGTCACAAGCGCTGGCCGTAGACTCCCGGGTGATGAGGCCAGCCTAGAAGAGGCTGCTAAGGAAGCCCCCTTAGCAGCACTGACCCTGAGGGCTGGGGAGCGGGAGGGGCCGGGGCACAGAGCACAGCCATTAGGCTGTCCCCAGAGGCTCCTCAGCGTCTGCACCTCGAGCTTGAGGTCGCTGGTGTCAGTGTCTCCTGAGCCCCTGTCCCAGGCATAGCTCTTCCCTTCACACTGAGGACATTTGGAGGACTGAGCTGGGGCAGGACTCAGGACCTTTTGCCCAGGCATCCCTCGTACCAGTGTGGTTGTGGACCATAGACGCCTCCCCATTGCAGGTGCGCCTGCAGGCTGTGTGTCCAGCACCCCTTAAGACTGGTGGAGTAGGCTTGGAGTGGCGGTGCCCTGTGACCCCAGCACTCAGGAGCCAGAGGCTGGAGGATCATTGCAGGCTTAAGGCCTGGGCGACATAGTGAGCTCAAGGGCAGCCTGAAGTATATAGGGAGACCCTGCTTCAAAAAAACAAAACAAAGCCGAGACCAAACTGGCCCAGTCAGGTCCCCTAACACAGGGCAAGCCCAAGAGGTCAAGGGAAGACAGCCCAAGGGAAGCCCAGAGAAGCAGAGCCTCCAGTGACATGGGCACTGGGACAGAACAGGGGCACTAGGAAAAGCAGGAAGTTGGAACGCAGGGCGGACTTCAGTTGTCGTGATGCGCTGATCCTGTTTCTCTCGCTGTTACAGAATGTACCCCGCTGCTCTGAGATGTAAATAGTGGAGGAACTGGGTGTGGGGTACGGCCACGGGAACTCCCTGTACTGTCTTGGCAGTTTTTCTGTACATCTGAAACTATTCTAAGAAATAAATCAATTGAAGATAAAAAGGCCTCTCCCGCTGGCTGCAGGGTGGGCCGGGTGCTTCCCTCTGGGGTGGTGGCTGCCACACCCTGCTCTCCAGAGTCTGGGTGGCGCTGGAGTGTGGACCCTGCCCCCAGCCCAGAGCCTCCTGCATTCCCACCGGGGTACACATCTCTTCCAGTCTTTTTAGAGAGTGTTGGGAGGTGGCACGCATGGTCCTTGGTGGGCACTGTCACTGGGGGTCTGCAGCCCCCCCTAGAATGACACCAGTGTCGTGTCCTTGGCCGTGCCCCTCTCAGCCTCTGCCTGCTTGCACTTACTTCCCAGGAACCCGAAGAGGCCTCTCTGGGGACCTCCAGAGTCTTGCGCTGCGGGGATGGGGCTCTTTCTTGCCGTCACTCCGCAGCATGACTGTGGAGCCCACCCAGAGCCGCATGCGGAGCCAGTGGCCTGTGCATCTGCTGTGTCTGGCCCTTTGGTTTCTGTCTATCCACATTGCCCAGGAGTAGGAAACAGAAGCCATCTGCTCAGGTGCCGCCTGCCTGCCCCACGCAGGTGGGCTGTGCTCTTGGTCTCTGCTGCCTCCTCTCCAGTCAGACTTCTTTCTTGGTCTGCCTACCTGGCGGTGGCCAGGTCCCTGGGGGTAATTGCGACATCCACCTGAAGACACTTCTCATGGAGGGTGACAGTGAGCCGGGACTTCCCTGACCATAGCACTGAACGTTGTGCCTCAGGGCCCTAAGTGGTCCCCAGCCAGCCAGCATGTTTGCCACCCCGCCTTGCAAAAGAACTCAGGCCATGGGCTATGCTGGGCACAGACAAACAGGAGCCCAGTGGCTGCCCGTATATGCTGCGTTGGGTCACAGCACTGGTGCAGGACATCAGAGGCCCTTCTATGGGGCCATGCTGACCCTCTCTCTCCTGTCCTGGGGCTGCCCAAGCTTGGCACTGGCAGCCCTTGCAGCCCCAGGAGTCCTCGTGCTGGCTGGCAGCGGGATGCGGCTTAGCTGCAGGGCCTGGTACCTTGTGCCCTTGCCTAAGTAGGAGCCACAGGACCTGGAGACCCAGGAGCCCAGCACACCTGCCTTCCTTTGGGGTAGGAAGGGAGCTTGGTGGACGCTGGCAAGGTGCTGCAGGCTTCAGTAACGGGCACGTTGGAAAATACAGTCACTCAGAAATCCCAGGAAGGCCGCAGCACGGCTGGAATGCAGCTGGCCTGGGCGCAAGGCTTGCTCCTCCACGGACCGCTCTGCCGTGCGGGGGCCATGGCAAGGGCTTCTGGGAAACAGCTACCTCCCTGCTTCTGTTGAGCAGCCTCCTGAGAGAATCATTAAGATTTTGTTTTGCTTTTTGAAATAGGATCTCGCTATGTAGTTCAGCCTGGCCTTGAACTCACTGCATAGCCCCCAGCTGGCCTCAAGCTCCTGTTGATCCTCCTGCCTCAGCTTCTTGAGTGCTGGGATCACAGGTGGGTGACACCACAGCCACCTGGAATAACGGAGATTAACCGAGCACTCACCCCGTGCGGTGTCATTGAGCCTTTACCTAGACACGGGCTGGTGGGATCATCTCTGTCTTACAGAGGAGAAAACTGAGGCACGGGGATGCGGCACCAAGCTCAGGTCACACTGTAGTGGCACGGGACGTTTCTGAGGAGCTGTTGGGGTAGAGGTGGCCTTGCAGTGACCCTGCGCCCTAGCACTGACTGGTCTTCGCCAGCAACACACAGCCGTGGGGATGGAAAGCCTTTCCCCAGGCTCAGGCTTGGGCTCAGTGGCTGGGGGCCTGGGCACGGCCCCTGATGACAGTGAGGACCGGAGCATGGGGCCCAGGGGCCCGGTCCCGTGGAGGGGTGGTCCCCGTAGAGGCTGACGTCACCCTTTAGTGCAGAGTAAACAGCCAGGGCCCTGGGGCCAGCTCCTCCCTGCCCCTCCCACCTCTGAGGGTCCCCCAGGATGCTCCAGTAGTGACATCCTTGCAGCCTGAGCCCCACTGCACAAGCCTAGGTGTCCCGGCTTCGCGTCCCTTGCTGCCCTTTCCTGGGTCTGGCAGGGGTAGGCTGAGTCAGTGCTATCTGTTGGAGTCAAACATTTGTCTAACGCAGTCTGACTCATTCTGACCCTCTCGATCCTTTCACCTGTAGTTGAATAAGTTTCATGGAATTTCAAAACAAGGGCAGGCCCTCCCAAATGTGTCCCTAGTACCCGGTGCCTCCTGAGCACTCAGCCTGTATTCCCTCCTCTAGTCCCTGTAGCATCCTCCCAAGGGGAGGGGCCAGCTTTTCCCTCAGCCCTGGGACTGCTTCCTGAAGGAAAGCAAAGCCCGTGCCTGGTCATCATGTCCATCTTATGGACTGATGAAATACAGTGTTGTGTTCATTATACAGGTGAAGAAGTCAAAGCACAGAGAGGTTCAGTTAGTAGCTTCAGGACACACAGCTAGGGAGAGGTGCAGCCGAGACTGACACATGAGCGCGTTCCGGAGCCTGGCGTGTTTGCTGCTGAACAGTGCTGTAAGTGAGGTGAAATTGCCTCTCCTGCGAGGGACGAAAGGGGGAATAGCACCCTCTTGTCCGGGGCCTTGAATGGTGCCCTAAGGGGGTTGGCCTTCATCTGACAGCTCCGGTGGCAGGGTCAGAGACCCTCAAGCTGGGCAGGGAGTGGAGAGAGATTTCTTTTCTCCTTCCAAAAGAGACCCTGCCACCACCTCCCTTCCACCCCGAGGAGTATCTTAGCCTGGTGTTCCCTACGGTAACTTCTGCTCTATAACATCAATAAATTCCCTAACAAAAGTCAAGATAACAGCAACAATCTAGACAAAAATATGAATTCTCTGAGGTCAAGACAGCAGGTTTCAGGACTTCTCAGTGCAGTCCCGTGAGCGGCCGCCTCCCTGCAGGGAATGGCAGTGTGCTCCCTGGGGCCTCTGGCTGCTCCGGAGTCTCCCGTCCCTGCTCAGTCAGGATGTGACTGAGCTTTTCCTTTTGGAGACGGAGCAGAAGATGCACAGACGTCTCAGAGTCAGACAGGAATAAACTCCAGGTGACCCCTTGGGGTAGGAGCCTGCAGCAGGACCCCTCTGGGCCTTCTTACTAGAAGCAGACTTAGGGAGACCACGGGACACAGGGACGCAGTCTGGGCCTGAGGCCACCTCGCTGGGTTGCCTGCTGAAGTCTCACCCACTGGGGCCCTAGGCAGAGACTTCATCTGCAAAAACAGTTCTGCCACTTAAAAACGAGGCATCATGGACCTACAAAGCATTGGGTAGGGTGGCGACAGACAAGGTCTGAACCTCTTGGCTCTGGGCCCTGGGCGAAAGTGGGTTTTTTCCTTTTCTACAGTTATAAAATTTACCTCCTATGGAACTGCCTGTTCTTAAGCCAGCAGTGCAGTGGCACTTAGGACAGTGGCAGTGTCATCCACCACCCTCCCACCACAGACTTCACTGTCCCCAAGGGAACCCCGGGCCATTAACCATCATTGCCGCCCCTTCCTCGGCTCCGCAGCCCCATGCTGGCCTGTCTGTGGTTCGCAGGGTGTTGGGAGAACCCTTGAATGGCCCAAGGATCTGGCCTGTGTCACAAGGCCACGGTTGTGAGGGCCACGCATGCGTGGGGCTTCGGTCCTTCCCTTGGCTGCTGGCCCTTGGTATCCCTCAGTGTTTCCTAGATCTGTTATCTGTCCTCTGTCCTCGCTTGGGGGCTTTCCACCTTTCAGCTCATGCGAGTAACCTGCCCTAAGCACTCTTGTGCAAATATTTGAGTCACGTTTTCAGTGCCTTTGGGTGTGCACACCCAGGTGGGGAGTGGCTGGGCTTCATGTCTTAGGAGTAGTGTCACATTTGACCCTCATATGAACACTCTGGGCTCAGGCCGGAGGGGCAGCTGAGAGAGGCCTAGGGTGATCACATCAGAGGACCTTGAGCTAGGGGGAGCCAGGGAGCCACCCCCAGTCTCCTCCCAAAGACCTGGGGCTCCTCCCTATACGTGAGGACCCAGTGTGCTTGGCCTCCTCCCAGGAGGTCACCCTGGGATGTGTGTGCCACCAGGCCTGTTCCTCTGGGCAGGGTGCAGTCTGAGCCTGAGTGGGTCAAGGGACACTTTCAAGAGCCACTCATCAGAGGGCATCAGGGTGGGTCCCTCAGGATCAGAGGACCAAAGGGCTGCCCTGCAGGCATGAGTGACCCTTAGCTGCACCCTGGTTTCCCAGCTGCGGGGCCCTGGCTTTGACCATCCTGGACCTCGCTGTTAGTACAGAGAGGAAGCCTGTGGTTCCAAGGCCACTTGAGCGCAAACGCAAAGGGACAGTTGCAGCCCAGCCCAGCCCCCAGGGAGGAGTGAGGGGGTGGCCAGCATGTGGGGAGCTCCCAGCAG
>NDGN011448437.1:0-16377 GCA_002564285.1 Tympanoctomys barrerae
GGGAGATGGCTCAGTGGAATAAGCACTTCCCTGGCAAGTGCAAGGGCCTGAGTTCAATCACCGGTTCTACCAAAAAAAAAAAAAAAAGTTATGTTTGTAAATTTTACACTTTTTTTGAACTTTAATGTCTTGCAGATTATCTGACAGGTGCATTTTTTTTTGAAGTTAGGTTTATTGGGAAGAAGCAGTTTTAAGGGTACTGTCGTATTCAAACTGTTGATAAAGATTTTGGAAATTAAAAAAAGTAGATCCATGTCAGTGCATCTTTCCTTACATTACTAATCAATAACATTGTAATTACAGTAGTGAAGCCTACTTAAATATAGAATAGTGTATATTACAGGAGACAGAAGCGGAAAAGCAAACTTGTGCTTGCGACTTAAAAACTGACTGTAGTTTTACGGCTTTTCAGGCCACTAAAAGTTGCAAGTATTGAAGATATTCAGAATCACATGAAACCTATTATCATAATCCAATTGATAAAATTTTCATCCCCCAAAGATGCATGCAATTTTATATTCCCTTATGTTTTTATTCATGATAATGTGATTTTGATTTCCATGTCCTTAATTCAAAAACAAGCTTCCTTACTTAGCTCTGGACCTGTGTATGTAGTATTTTCCTAGGTCGATACTTCTACTCATTGTATATCAAGCGTGTCCTCAAGGGTAACACATTGAAGACTTTGTCCTAAGACCAGAATGCTATTTTGAGATCTCCAGGATGGAAACTTACCTGCAAAGCACAATCTTGAAGCGGTATTGTGATCCCAGGACCTCTTCTTTTCTTGTGGTCCAGCTGCCATACGGTGAAGAACTTTGCTGTACCATCTATTTCCCACCACAATGCGAGGCCTTCCACAAACCCAAAGTGACAATGTCAAGCGTAATGAAACCAGTGAAACTCTGAGGCCAACAATCTTTCCTCCTTATAAATTATTTATTTTAACTGTTTTGTCATACTAACTGAAGGCTGAGTAACACAAATATCTTCCAAACTCTATTGTGCACACAAACCACCTGCAGAGCTTTCTAAAAATGTAGATTGTGACTCAGACACTCTAGTATAGGAGTTAGGAATTTGCATTTGAATAAGCTCCCCAGTGATACTGATCCTGACAGGTCTCAGATTGTTCCAAGCAGTGGTGACAGTTAACATTTAGTTCATTCAGTGATAGAGAACAGCCCACTATAGCAAAAGATGTTGCTTGCCTCAGAGGTTCATTGGTTTCATTACTCTTGACATTGTCTCTTTGGGTTTATGGAAGGCCTTGCATTGTGGTGGGAGATAGAAGGCACAGCGAAGTTGTCCACCGTATGGCAGCTGGAACACAGGCATGCCGTAGGTTCACCCCACTTCCCTGAGTAACAGGTTTCAAATTCTTTTATCACTCTCTTCTTCCTCTTCTCATACTCTATTAGCTATGTATTAGTACAATTAATAGTGTAATTTTGTTCATATTTTTCATTCTAAAGGAGAAACAGATTGGAACCAGAATGAAGAATATGAACAGAACTGTATACTATTACGCATTCTGAGTGGAAGATAGAAAAAGGGGCCCAGTACTCTTAGTATGTGACACTCATGCTTTACGAGTAGGGGCCAAAGCAGGCATAGTAACTTTGAAACTCCTTGAACTACATCTCCTGGTGTAAAGCCTATACACTTTAAGCAGTAGAGGGAAAGGGCAATGAGCTCTATGCTACTGTAAATTCATCATGCTTAGGTTAGATCTGTGCTGTATCTTGGTATGTTCTGGGGGAAGGGTGTTCCTAACCTTCTAGCAGCATCCACCTCGGCAAAATGCAGTTACAAAGAAGAAATGAGACATGTTGGTGTCCTGCATCTTTTACTGAGATGTGGGGAAAACATGAGTCTCCTGCATATCTGTACTCACTCAGCATAACCCTTAACTAAAATGCTTAGAAAGAGATGTGCTGTGTCACATGTGCTCTGTGGCCTTTTTTTCTTTTTAATCTTTTATTTATTTGGTATAAGGTCTCACGAGGCAGCTTGGGCTCATAGTGATCCTCCTGTCTCAGCCTCCCAGTGTTGGGATTACAGGCAGGCACCATCACTCTAGATCTTGATGGCTAGCATACACACCTGGGTTCTGGGGCAGGCACGGCACGTGGGACTGGGAATCTATCCGGGTCCTTATACTTGCCAGGCAGGCCCTTAGACCACTGAGCTATCTCCTTGGCCCATGCCCTGCATTTTTATTGATATAAATTTTAATATACTACCAGAATGATCATTATAGTTTTTGCCAGTTTCTATTGCCATTACCTCATTAAATATTACAAACTAGTTTTCTAATAACATATTTTGTTTTGTCCTATTGATCAACTAACCTTGTTGCTTCTTACCTGGAATCACTTTTTCTTATTTCCTTTAGAAATTAAATAGCTCTACTTTTTTTGGGATGAGTCTTTCAAACCAAAATTATTATTTTCACAATGAGTTTCTGAGATAAGTTAAACTTTTATCTATTAGAAAACAAAAATACATAATTGTTTCTATATTTACCTTTTACTTTTAAATATAAATCCTATTTAAGCAGCTCATTGTTGCTTAATTATTTTCCAAGAAAATGTGGTGTATGCTGGAATTCAATAAACATTTTCTAAGTAATTGATTAAAATCCAAGTTAGAAACAAGATAACAAAGAAAATGCTTACTGCTATGTTAATGTATTACTAATCCCTGTTTTCTGAATCCTAAAATTTAAATAATGTAAAGGACTTCAAATTTTATGCAGGCCCCAGTCAGCATATTCATAATTCTTACTTAGTAATCTTACTACATTTTCGCTATAAGAAATATGTTGCCAATGTTTAAATTTGCATCAAACAAAATTATTTATATAGCATTTTTGTAACCAGCACCCACTTTTTTCTTCATGGCACAAATTTATTTCTCATCTATTTTCTTAGTTTCTAACAAAACATTCTTATGATTAGAATCTCAAATTCTTACAATCTAAGTTTCTCTGGCAATGCTATATTATGATACCATAAAATAGAGTATGATTACGTTTGCTTCCTAATCTAGCACTGAAAAAAAAAAAGACAAATTATAAATGATGTTGTCATAGTTTTTCACATACTTACTGTTTTGCAAGGTATATTGCAACAAATATTTGCCTGGTTTAAATTATTTTAATTCACCTCTCAGCTCCATGTAGATTTTTTGGATTATATACTTCTGTATTTAAGTACATCTATACCAGTTTCATGAAAGTTCACGTTATCTTCTGGAACAAGCCAGAAAGAGGTGAATTTCAGAAAGATTGATAAGAACAATATTCTTTAACAATAGAAATTATAATTGTGGAGTAATAAGTTTTTAAATTTGGAATTTACAAAATCAAAGTAAAGCCTCCACTAATATTAAATTAACATTGTTATCAATCTGTGTGACAATACAAAAAAATTCTTCTGAAGACAGAATAAATACATACCCATTTTTATAAAGGTGTACCCCACAGAATGGATTTGATACATTTAATGCTTAGATACCTAGAAATAAATACAAAATCTATATACATATATTCATTAACTTTGTTTCTCTATGTATGACATAAAATTCTAGAAAATATATGTGTGTATATAAAAATGTTTATATGTATTATGTATATATAACAATATGTACATACAAAATATTTATATTTTCATAAATATTTATAAGTTTACATATATTCTACAGAAAGATTAAAATAATAACTTTCAAAATATTCAATATACTTCATGTCCAAGATTACTGTATGTCAAAGACAAACATACAAATCAAATTTTTGATTTGTGACACCCTTGTCAATTCAAAAGAAGCACTAATTAGAAATCTACCACTCTATTATAGTATAGGTGGGAAATAGACATTAATTTGAACCTGAAAATTTAATTTATGTTCTTTGAATTTTTTAGTGAATATAAGTAGTAATATGCTTGAACGTCACATTAAAGTGTCATATTAATTAAGGTTCTCCATAGAAACAAAATCATGTGACAGAGAGAAAGAGAAAAAGAAAGAGAAGGGAGGTGGGAAGAAGGGAGAGAGTTCTTCTTCACATGATTATGGAGCTAGAAAATTCAAAATGAGTATGTTATGCTACCAAGCTAAAGATCCGAGAGAGCTAATGTTGCAGATTAAGTAACAAAGATTCTACTGGGCACGTTTTAAGCATTTTAAAAAATGTATTTAGTACAGTATCTACAGGGTCTCCCTACACAGATCTGACTCCTACTGATCCTCTTAGTGATTCAAGCACTGGGATTACAGGCAAGTGCCACCATACCCAGTCTCAGTGGCTGGCTCAGCACACCCCAGGGGCTGGGCTAGCACAGCACATGAGGGATCAAACTCGGATTCCTGCATCTGTCTAATCTGCTGAGATATCTGGCTGGCCCCCTGGGCAAGTTTTTCTTGTATGGGGAAGCTGATCTTTTGCTAATTAAGTATTCAATATACTCAGTGACAGTGAAAGACAAATTGTTTCGCCCATAGTTCCCTAATTTTGAAGTTAATGCCATCCAAAAATACCTTAGCAGTTGGCATAAAATTAGCCATTGCAATTTTGTAAATAAAAGACAAAGTTTGGGGTCAATATTCAAGTCTTTGTCTTCTTTATTATTTTCTTTTAAATGATATATTAAGTCGCACACATATTTATGAAGTCACTAGTGATGCTGTATTACATGTACATACACTGTTGAATGTTCAAATCAGGATATGCTTATGCATTTCTTCAAATATTTACCATGCTTTCATGGGGAAAACATGCAAAATTATTTATTCAATTTTTTAAAAAATATAGTATCTTATCTTTATTTATAGTCATTCTATCATTCAATAGCATCCAATAACATATTTTTCTTTTCTTTTTATAACTTAGTAGCCATTAGTTAACCTTTTTCCATCAGTTGCTTTTTGCTACTCTTGCGAAAAATTTTTCTTTCTTATTGTCATCAAATTAAAGAATGAATAACTCCGGCTTAAAGTAAAACCTTGTAGAGTTAAAAGGTACTTTCTCTCTGTCCTAACATTGTGTTACAGTCCTAACTGGGGCCAAACTGGTGTCTCAATGATAACATCTCCTGAGTGGGCTTTTAGGGAGCTGAACAGAAAAGTGAGTGTTAGAATAAGAAGTTGGGCACAGAAGAGTTGTGAGAACTTTCCATTTTCTGAGGGTTAGAAAGTTGAATTATATTTCCAAATCTAAATAGGCAGAGTTCCAAGAATTAATCCCAAATATTAGGATGTTTGTTTGTAAAATAGAAACAAATTAGAGCTTAGTTTCTTCTGTACTTTCAGCAAATGAAGGAAGTATGTTTAATATTTTCTCTGTGAAATTTGAGTTCACTTGTGAATACAGAATAGAGTTTATCATCCATCTTTGACTTGCTCAAGATAAAGGGCCTGCCTGAAAGGTAGCTGATCTCTCCAAGAGGGGATAGATCCATGTTGAAGCATCACAGAGACAGGGTCCTGGTAGCACCCCTTGGCACCTTTGGTCTTACAATTCCATCAGGTGACAAAGAAGGACTTCAGTGGTTCTACAGTTTGTACCGTAATGGCCATGTCATGCTTAGGACAAAGTATGGTGTGTCTTTGGAGGTATTTTTTAAATGTAGATAGAATTCCCTGAATATTCCCTGGGAGTGGGGATTATTGAGATTTACCTGAAGCCACCAAATGCCAGAGACACAGAATATCTAGAAAACAAAAGTATATTGAACAAGGAAAGATCAACTACTTATGCTTCACAGCCTGTGGGAAATCAGAAAATGGACCTCTGCCTATTTTGCCTCTGGAGATGTTGCATCTCCCAAATATATTGGGGGAGAATGTATTAGAAGAACACCTATTCCTCTCATCTTCTATAAGTAATGACTGAAGTAGAACAATGTTGAACTGAGTCTGAGACTGACACTTTGGCATAAAATGGAATTCATTTCAATTGGTAGGATAAGGTTACACCAGTTGCTTAGCATTTGTGTAAACTTTATAATAACATGCAGACTCAGATGAAAACTTGTACCCAATAGAGTTTCAAGCAGAGATTGGACGCCAGTGAAACTAGAGAAGAGTGAACCTGTCTATTAAATGATAGCACTATCAATGTCATAAACACAATAGATAGTATACAAAACCAGCTACTTATAACTTAGAATATACTACAGAAATAAATAAGCAAAATAATAAGGAATATGAATTGGACACACTACACATGTTTACATGGGTTGTAGTATTCAAAGCTTCAATAAGAAATACAAAAACTGGGGCTGGTGAGATAGTTTAGCAGTCTAAAGCACCTACTTAGGCAAGCTGAGGCAGGCACAGACCACAGTTCGATCCTCAGCACCACGTGCCAAGCCAGCTGTGCCCTCAGGGCAGGCTGAGCCGGCCACAAATAAATAAATAATAAATTTGGGGTGCCTCTCTGTAAAAAAAAAAAAAGAAATATAAAAACTTCCACATTCAAGCCACAGAATGATTTAAGGATTTCCCTTTGAATTTTCAGTAGCAACGCCATATCCTTAATTTGGTATAGAAAGATCACAGCAGTGGTTTTCAACAGCCAGAGGTAGAGCTGAGGGCACATTTTGTTTTTGTTGGGATATTTGGTAGTGGATGGAGACAGGTCACTACTGGCCAAAGTTATGAAGAACACTAGCATCTAATAAGCAAAGAATGCTACTATGTGCAGGACCTCCTCCAGCCTAAAAAGGATCAGATTCAAATTCCAGGAGTGCCAGGAAGAATAAATTCTGGATTATCTTGCTATTATGAGGTTTACCAAGTGAAGGACAACCACCAGACTGAGAATGTTCTAACTCAGATTTAAATAGTGTCAAGGGGTGAAATTGTGGATTAAAACAAGAATGTAAGAATGCTTGTCCAAGTGGGTGACAGTATACTCAGTGGTCCAGTGTTAGCCTATCTTGTGCATGAGGTTCAAACCTGAGTTTGAAATTGTGTCCAGTACTAAAGAACACTGAGTGACCTCTTCACAGATGGAATCGGTGAGACATATGAGTTAGAGGAGCTTTGGAGAGCAATTGAGTTATCATTTCAAAATACACATTCACATTAGAAGAAAGTATATATATATATATATATATATATATATATATAGTTTTGTGGTTCTCTGGCTGATAATGTGCTATATTTTAAGTCTCCAATATACATCAAACTTATGCAGTCAATGATAAAAAGTTCTAATTTTATTTAAGTCAGGTTTATGATAGAATTAGAGAACATCTAAAAACACATACAGATTGTTATGCTCACTTAAACACAGTTTTTGCCTAATTATTTGTGAATCTAATCTTCCAAAGTTCTTATTTATTAGAAATACTTATACAAAATGTCTTGTAAATTGTTAATACCATACACACTAAACAAGACACTAGATAAATAAAACGAAGTTAAAAATTATGTCTTACTTTCAAAAAAACTGAATGGAATTGAAAAACAAAGTTTATTTGACAGAAATTAGTATAGATCACATTTTTAAATTTCTTGTTTTGCTGAATTTTGAATGTGTGTGTATGTATAGATTGTAGCTATAAGAACCAGTGAAAAATTCATTTCACTTTGATTAAAAATACTGAAAAATTTTGTAGGAATTCAGGAATATATTTAAAGGTCTACATTAAATAGAATAGATATAAATATTAATAGAAATTAATATTTCTATTAATAATTCTATATTTTTATGAAAATACAGCTTATATAACAAATTTTAGAAAAACAATGGATTATGTCCATATAAATATATGAATATATGGGTAAACATATATTGTGTAATATATACTATATAATGAAAATCAGTAAAGGCTATTTCTTTTTTGTGTACTTTATAATTTCAAAGAGCTACCTTCAGACTTCTATACTAAAGACAAATATAATTTTCTAAGGTAAATATTAAAAAGCAAAAAAATTCTACATAAAAATGGATTAATATAGGCATGTTAAACTTGACATTAATGGAATGAGAATAATATTTATTAAAATTGAAGGGATAAAAATAATATCAGAAAAATCATTTTTTACTATTTTCTCTTGTATGTATATGTATTATAGCCTTATATTTTTAATGTCATTTGTTTGCTTTCTGATTTATAGTATGATTCACCATGGTATTTTCCATGGTAAAGAGGATTGTTTCCTTAAATCACTATCAACATCAAAATTTTATTTGAATGTTGTAAAATATTGGATAATACATTTTTATTGCATATGCTAAAATTAAAAGTACCTCACCTTATATTTTTGAGTGGGTTTTTGGGATTCACAAACGTTTAATATATATATAAAGATTGTATAATATGGATGCAGCAGTTATGGAAACTATAAACTACATGTCCATTATCTAAGTAATGTTCTGTTTATAAGAAAAATCACCCAGAAAATTGATAATTCAAAATATTCCATGAAGTCAAATTTATGGCTTCTAGTTTATTCATTGTCTACTTAAATATTAAGAATTTAATGATCAAAACCTTTTATTACTCTTCAATTATCAAGATGCATTTCAGATGCATGCAGATTTTCTACACAATTATAGATAGAATTGAGGAAGCTTATGAAAAGCTTGCTTCAGAATGTTTTGTTAATCTCATGCCAAGCGAGGATTCGTAGGAACATCCAAAATGAATATATAGAAACATTTCTTAGTTATTAAAGCTCTATGGATGGATTCTATACATACACTGCTTATTTCTTCCAAGCAAAATAAAGTGGTGTTAAACTTTCAATATTTTGCATGTATTATATTCTGTATCTCTTTACAAATACATAAAAGTTCATAACATATACCTTGTCAGTTAATTCCATATGCATGTGTGTGTTAAGTCCGGCTACGTACATGAATCCAGAGTTACACATCCATATATTTACGCACTTTTGTGTTTATAGACTCCGGGAACTGTGCCTCCAAATGGGTAGCATAAGACATTTCGGAAATTGAAACCTGCAATATGTATTGACAATAAAACATACTTTTCATTTTAGGTATAAGGATATTATATACAGGTGACAGCATTTATGAAAATTCAGTGTTTCTACAGTATGAAGAAAACAAAATGGAATATAGGTAGCTATAGTGCATTGAAAGGTGAAAACAATCAGGAAAAAGCAGTAAAGATAGTCAAGGTTTACGGTGGTTATTTTAGTGGCTGCGTATCAACAATTAATGTGATCCGTCATCTAAGCAGCATTTTATAATTAATTTCTCAGCATTTACCCCATACAAGCCATCACTTTAAAGTGCTATGTCATTAACAAAATCCCATTTTTTTCATAAAGAATAGGCATACTGATCTACATTTTTCCATGCTGCCAAGGCAGAATGGACTCGAGGGATATTATCTTATTCAGAAAAAACCTTTCAAGGTTGAATAAAAGAAATGGTGCAGGGTCCCTGGGAGAGGGAAGTGATCATCATTTTCACCTTCAACTCCTCTTTGATGTGGCAGAGTCAATTTTTAATCAGCAGCCATCAGACTGGGCTTCATTTCGCCTTACAAAGTCCTATTACTCTGCCACTTTCTGGAAGGAGGTGATAAGGACAATGCTCGGCTTTTTCTCTTCATAGAATCCTGCATATGATGAGTCCCTTTGGAGAGGCTTGATTAAAAAAATAAAATAAAATAAAATAAATAATATAAAATAAAAAAGTGAGTATAAGGGATAAAGGTCACCTCTCTGTCAGAATTAACTCTTCAAGACAACAAACTTTGATTTCCCTGGTGCTTGTTTTGAGGAGTACCCCTATTGTCTTTGGAAGCAGTGGGGGGGAGAGACTGAAACGCACACAGCTAGCTTCTGATGAGAGTGGTATTTAGACTGATTCATCTTACTCAGATAAACAATATAGGGGATATCATGCTAATGAGTATTATAGATATTAATGACATATAGGAAACACACGTAATTAAAATCTACTTCTTTTAGTGCACCTCAAAGAAATCGTTTATCATCACTGTGCATGTAAGTGTCACACAGACAGAGTAAGAGAAAATCGCTTCTAAGCATGCAGCTAAATTGAAAAATGAAAAGGAGAAAAAATAGCCTCACATTTTCCCCCTCTGGAAGTGTTTTTTATGTTAAGTAAACCTAAATTATTTTTTAAACTATGCACTCATGCAGAAAAACCTCTCAAATCTCTTAGTATCATTTATTGTAGTCAGCAGTCTTAATTGCCCCACTGAAATGGCCCAGAGTTCTGGGAATTACCAGTAAAATGATGTTGCCACTCTCCAACCTTCACATCCTTTGATATAATCTCATTAAAAATATCAGGCCTCTAGGTGAGGGAATATGTATGGATAGTAAATGCATGTTAAGCAGGAGCACCCAAACTCATGACCTAGTTATTATCGAACAGAGCAGCAGAAGATGAATTTTAATTTTGAGGTACAGCAGTTTCTTTCATGGTTAATACCATAATTATTAACATATTTTTGGAATGGATCTGGTTGTTACCCTTGAAAAAGATAATAATATTGAACCAACCAAAATACTGAAATGACATTTTTGGGAATAAAATAAACTCTTATTTTCCAGGGGACCACACAAGTGAAAAAAACACACACAGTTTCATTAACTATAATTACTGAAAGGAGATGGGAAAAGCTGTGTGCCAAATCCCTTTTTTTGTGTATGTGTTCTCAGAATGTATCTGGGTTGAAAAATATAAACCCCTAGAGGAAACACACTCATCACCCAGCCAAATAAAGAGGGAAAGAGTGAAGGGTAGAGTCATGCTGAGTCCACCATATGAAATAATTAGATTTTTATAGAATTGGATTTCCTGTTGTAAATTGGAAAGTACAGTTCTGCAAAGGCTGAGTGTATAGAGCATAAAACTATCCTGTGCTACGTAGAACTGCGCACAGCAATAACAAGCCATTCTCATTTTAGTAGTGAATAATACAGCGGGCAGAAATAGTGCTGGATGGACAAAGGATCCTTTGTTTAGTTCTTAAGTAAAGTTTAAACATTTAATTGTCAAAACCTCATGAATTCAAAGGTGTACAAAGCTCAGGTATCCATGTTGTCAGCCAATTTTGGTAAAATATATTATTTATATACTAAATGCACTAGCTAAATTTTTATTTAGGTGGGAATTGACATCGTAATTATGTACTCTTTTTTTCTTGTTTCTGACATTCTCATACCAGCTATTATTTTACACTATTGAAGTTTGCTTTGGCACAGAGTGTTGTTCATGAATACAGCAAAGTTCTTTTGTACTGAACATATTGATCAAAAGTAGATGGGTAAAATATTATGCATATGAAGACAGCACCTCGTACTCAACAAATATGGGCATTTTTTTTTTAATTTCTATGTGTTTGGTACAGGGTCTCACTACACAGCTCGGATGCAAAGGGATTCTCCTGTTTGCAGCCTACCCAGCATGGGGATTACAGGCGTGAGCCACCATGCCCAGCCTTGGTGGCCAACTCAGTGCACCCAGGGGTAGGGCTGGTGTGGCATGTGGTGCACGGAATTGAAAACTGGTCCTGTGCTTGCCTAACTAGGCACTTAGTTTGCTGAGCTATTTTATGAGGCCATAAAATAGACAATTTTTATATTTCTATGTGTTAGTTAATGTTATAGTTTGTGTCTAGTTGTCCCCCCAAAGCCTCATGCAATCATGGGGCAGGGACTTCTAGAGTTTAAGATTAGTTCATGATCGAGGCTGGGACTATGGGTCTTAGTGCTGCTGGGATTATGGATGTGAATACTTCTCCCAGCCTCAGGTGGATGGCCTGAATGCAACTTAAGAGAGACAGATTTGCTCTCTGTTGTCATTGTTGCTGCTACTCCTCCATATTGCTCTCTTGCTCTTTGCCACTGCCATGAAAGGTTGCTATTTACCATGTGCTGCTCTGTCTTGGTGCCTGCTGAGTATGGACTAAAACCTTCAAGAAACTGTGAGCTAAATAAACCTTTCCTTCCTTCATTTTGGGTGTCAGGTATTTGTCCCAGCAGTAAGTGAAGAATAACTGAGACAGTTAAAAAACTGAAGGATATGTTGATTGTCTAATAACCAAATCACAAATGAAGACAGAATAAAACACTATCCCAACAAAAGTCAAATATAACCACAATCTAGTTACCCCAAATACAGAGACAAAGCAGATTAGGTGAAGCTAAAGTTGAAAAGTTGATTGTGACTGAAGAGGCTCCCAATCCATGACTGTCTTATTTTCTCTTCAGCTTGAGAGGTTTTTACCTCAGATATAACATGTCTTCAAATTCTCTGTGTTTCACCAACAGCTCTTCCTTTTTGGAAGTTCTTCAAATACTTTCTCTACTTGGCAAACACTATTCTTCAAGAGCTAAATAATATACCCATTCTTGTGTTTCTTGACTCCCAAGATTCTTCCTCTGTTCTGCTTTGACATTTATTTCTTCTTGAAAATGTACTCTCTCCTCCTAGATGCATTGAAAACTGAATTCTAGTTTTCTCTAAATTAGTATCACTTACCACCATCCTAAATACCTAAGATTTTGCTGTTTCTGCACATGGTTTTGACTCTATGAATTCTAATCCTGCTGAAAAGAAAGGAGGAATGAAAAGAGAGAAACAGCAGGACAAAAGCAGAGAAAGTATCTGTGGCCAGGAAGAGGTTAGAGAAATAGGTTAGGCAAGAAAAGTGTATCAGGATGGTGGCCACCAGCACAATGGCTCACTTACCCTTGGTGGAGGACATCAAAGACAGTACAAATTAGAATTAAGGCAGAAAAAAATTACAAGTGATATAGACTTTCACTTAACTAAGTAGTATAAATTTCACAGTATTTGTTGCAATACAGAGTGTTGTCTTCCAATCAGTTATCCATATTACCAGATATGCATGTAAAATTGGAAGAAGGAAAAAAGAAATGTATAAGAAATTAAGAAAGGGCCAGCCAGATAGCTCAGCAGATTAAAGTGCCTGCAAGCAGGTGCAGGGGCCAGGAGTTTGGTCCCCGGGCCTGCCATGCTGGCCCCACTCCTGGGACATGCTGAGATGGCAATTGAGACTGGGTGTGGTGGTGCATACCTGTAACCCCAGCTCTTGGGAGGCTATACTCAGGCGATTACTGAGTTCAACCTAGTAGTGAGACCCTGAACACCCTGTAGACCCTTCTCTAAAATAAAAAAAGAAAAGAAAGAAAGAATGAAATTAAGAAGACAAAAAGGAGAAAGAATTGAAGAGACCAAACAAATTAAAGCTTTAACTGCTTCTCTCCATAGCCCAGAAGAAATGTACAGTACAGTTGCCCAAACATCCTGCTTACATACATAGATAAATCTCTTTCCCTAACTTCCTCTCCTGTTCTTCTCCTCAACTCAGTAACTTTTGAATAAGTTCATTCCCTTTTACCAGTGTCTATTTTACCCTTCAGACTACATACTTGTTAAGGGAAAACTGCTAGAG
Organism: Tympanoctomys barrerae; assembly: GCA_002564285.1. NCBI lineage: Eukaryota > Metazoa > Chordata > Mammalia > Rodentia > Octodontidae > Tympanoctomys > Tympanoctomys barrerae. Next base: position 13,443 of record NDGN011448437.1, read on the forward strand.
GAAGTTACAACAATAATATATATATATGTATATGTATATATATATATGTGTATATATATATATATATATATATATCCAATATAGGAGCACCCTCCTACATAAGACAAATTTTGATTGACATGAAAAATCAAATGGGAAAAATGCAATAATAATGGGGGACTGTAATGGGTATATTTTTAAAGTAGGTCTGTGATAGGTGCCATAGAAAATCTTCTCTTTTGTGAAAACTCATACTCAAAAAAAGCAAATTGAACTGAATTCTTCACTCTCTATTTTTTCTTTTCTTTTCTTTCTATTTTTTGGGGGGGAAATGCAATTTATTTAAGTTCAGTCATAACTGAATGAATAATTTCTTTCTATAAATGATTCTATCTAAGTGGACACATATTTGTTACTCTGGCACTTGGGGAGGCAGAGGCAGGAGCATTTTGAATCTGAGCCCATGCTGGGCTGAACTCAGCCACCAAACTGAGCAACTCAGTAAGACCTTGTCAAAAAACAACTTAATAAAATTAAGAAAGGCTTGGAGATGTTTCTTATGTATGAAGTCCCCATGTTCAGTTCCCAAATTAATGTTAAAAAACCTAAAAAGAATTTTTATCCTTTTCATGGCTGTTTATTACATAGTGGATATTTTTTTTGCTTAACTCACAGAAAACATTAGATATTTAAAATTTTCAATTAAGTTAATTTTTTTTTCAGTACCGGGGATTGAACTCAGGACCCTGTGCTTGCCAGTCCAGAGCTTATTCTATAGAGCTATCTCTCCAGCCGTATGTTAACTTACTGAAATGCAACATTTCAGCATTTATCTATTCTATAATTCAACCTGAATACTAGAGTAACTATTGAATAAGGGAAAATTAGGTCTTACTACTTCCTTTTAGCATTCTTTTCTAATACTAGCAACTGCTTTTCTTTACAATAACTACTGGACTATTGCCTTGGCAATATGTAAGTATTTGAAAAACAAAGTATTTAAAAAACTTAAAATTATGGGTGTTTGTGACACAAAGTAAGAGAATTGTATACATAATATAATAAAATGTATATACAATTATTTCTTTTTAGTTCTGCATTTTCCATTTCAAAACTAAAGATTTGAAATGTGGAAACTTTTCTAAATTTACAAAGCATAAACTTAGAAGTGAAAAACACATTCCCTTTTTGAAGTCCACTACCTTCTACGTGCCATAGTGTTATGATCCATGCTGTACATAAGTCACAAGCCATAGAAAGTTATGTGACTAGAGCTTTATTATATTCTTGTCCTTTTGGCTTCTCACTCAATGGAATAGTATATATAGGTGGTAGAATCCTTATGACCTTGTATAGTAGTTAGAAGTTGACTGTAGAGCATAGTTTTTAAGAGGTTTTGGTTAAAAGGCACTTTCATGTATTTTACCACAAATACATATGATCACATCATAAATGTTCACTCTAAGCACTTCGTCATGGTCAACTAATGTAAACTGAAGAACATGTCAGATGATATAAAAAATGATCTTTAAGTTGAGAATAGTCTTGTGGGAAATAGTTCTTCCCTTGTAAATTTTTCCATCAGCATTGATTTTCATGACACATAAAAATCAATTTTTGTTGTCTATACCGAAAAAGAGAAACTTTCTAGGTGGATTATATTTTTACATCACAGGCAGAGATCTTATTCAAATATGTTATTTATTTCCTGGTATATTAATATTCTTAAAATATACATTTTTTCATTCAGTGGGAATGTTTCTGCAAAATCAGTGCAGGTCTTTTCTTTTTACATTTATTTTATTTTTGAGAATTTCAAAATATTTTCCTGCTGTAACCAATACTCATTCACATTCTTTGAGTGCTTGCTATATGGCATATACTTTGCTAAGAGATAGAGGTTCTTGTTTATTTTATAGGTTCACTGTAACAACTATGTGACGTGACATTCATGCTTGTTAGATAGCTGTGGAGAATATGGCCTAGAGAAATGAATGATGTTCCAAATCAACTATATTTGGCATACTTTTTCTTGCCAAGTTTGACCATATAGGCTGTGTTCTTAATTACTGAATCCCAAATAAGTGCTCAAAAGTTTTGATAGAAGAAAGAGAAGAAAAACCGCTAAATTGCATGTCAGAATTTTTATAAATCTAAATGCAAAATGACTTACTTCTAAATGTTTAATTATATGTCACATCACTAAGCCTATAAAAATATTTATTTCTAGCCATTGTACTCTAATTTATATAAGATATGCTGATATGTTAATTGTTATTTAAGTGATTAATGTCTAAATAATAATTTTATAAATGGAGTGGTCTCTTGCCTAACTGGCCTTGGCTTTTACCTCTTTGCTTTTCCATGCTTACTATGGATTTATCATGAGTTTAGTCAACTTCCCTGTCTGATGATATTGAACTGTGTCACAAAGCTTGCTTGTTTTTTTTTTTTTAATTTTTATTTTAGGGAAGGGTCTACAGGGTATTCAGGGTCTCACTGCTAGATCAGACTCATAGTGATCTACCTGTTTACAGCCTCCCAAGAGCTGGGATTACAGGCGCACGCCAGCACACCCAGTCTCAATCTCCCTTTCAGCACACCCTAGAGGCGGGGCCGGCATAGCACATCCAGATCTAACCCCTGGCCCCTGAGTCTGCTTGCTGACACTTTAACTGCTGAGCTATTTGGCTGGCTTTAGTCACATAGCTTTCCAAGGCCAGTGACTTATGTACAGCATGGATCATAACACTATGGCACGTAGAAGGTAGTGAACTTCAAAAAGGGAATGTGCTTTTCACTTCTAAGTCTATGCTTTGTAAATTTAGAGAAGTTTCCACATTTCAAGTCTTTAGTTTTGAAATGGAAAATGAAGAACTAAAAGAAATAATTGTATATAATCTTTATTATATTATGTATACAATTTATGAACAATCTTGTTAATATTTTTCATACT
>NDGN011448443.1:0-11488 GCA_002564285.1 Tympanoctomys barrerae
CTTTCTTTTCCTTTCTTCTTTCTTTCTTTCTTTCTGTCTTTCTTTCTTAATGTATTTTGTACAGTCTCACTGTGATCCTCCTGTATTCAGCCTCCCCAGCTGGGATTACAGGCATGTGCCACCACACCTGGACTCTGTCTTTGACTCAGTGTGCTCAGGGGTGGAGCTGGTACTGCTTGTGGTGTTGCGTATTGATCTCTGGTCTCTCTCTGCTTGCCTGAGCAGGCACTCAGTCCACTGAGCTATTTTGCTGGTCCTTGTTCCATGTATTTTGGATAAAACGAATCCACCTAGAGCCCCTGAAGTACCTCAGAGAAAAAATGAGGAGCTGCTTAATCTTCCATTCCCTTTAAGAAGTGACCACAATATAACTAAGAGTCAGCACAGGAACTTATGCATAAGCAATCAGAGAGGTACTTCACCTGTTAATGAGATAGTACATTAAAACTAACAGCACCACGAGGAGACATAGAATGATGCCAAATCAAAGAGAAAAAGCGGAACTCAAAATGCTGATATTTTAAAGGCCTCAATCTAAAGACCTAAAGCTGCATGAATTTGGCCTAACTAGTTACAGGGATCTTCTCTTTATTATAATAATTATTACTGATATTAAGGCATAGTTATGTTCTCTGATCTTTTTAAATTTGGTAGTTGATCTGGCATGAGATAAGAACATTCCTGTGGGATTATGTGTTGGTAGAAATGGGCAAAGTGAAACATTGGAGGAAAGGATTGACCTGGCATCAGAAAATCCAAGTTGATTTTTTACATAAAATAATATAAAATACATATGAAAAGAATCACAAGATGGTGGTAATATTAGGCCTCAGGTTTGTTTTTTCCATGTATTAGTTCAGGGTCTACAGGGTCTCACTACACAGGTCAGACTCAGCACACAGGTCAGACTCACTACACAGGTCACACTCACTACACAGGTCAGACACAGGTGATCCTCCTGTTTTCAGACTCACAAGCACTGGGCTTATGCACTGGAGTTATGGGTGCACACCACCATGCCCATTCTCATTTGCAGTCTCAGTGCTCTCAGGGGGCAGGGACCCCATGGCACATGGGGAATGAATCCTGGTCCCTGCATCTGCCTAAACAGGCACTTCAGGCCTCAGGTTTCTAATAATAGGTGATTAATTAATGCTAGTTCTCTTCTTACTCTTGAAATACAAACCATTAATGAAGTAGAAACATTTAGTGATAGAGTAAAGGTAAAATATAGGACACACCATTTACTGTGATTGGGTTACAGGTGGTGTGAAATATTGGTCACCTCAGGCCTTGCAGGGAGGTGTGTTTCAGTTAAGATGCTCCTAGAACCTATACCAATGTCCCAGTGGTGTAACAAAGTTTTACAGCAGCTCATATCTTGCTTATATGACCATCAAAAATTAATGTTTCTGGTCAGCGGGTGCTTTCTCTCCATGAGATGATTTACCTACCGAAGTTCTCCACACTTGTTCTGTTCTGCCACCTAATTTTTATTTTACTGGTTTTACTCCTAAAACATCTCGTATTATTTCTATTTGCATCTGATCAGTGAAAGCTAGTCTCCACAAGACCATTATATGCAAAGAAAGCTGGGAAAACAGCTTGTAGTTCAGCAGTAACTTAGCAGAAATGTCTTATGGAAAAAAAGATCTGTATTTTAAATGAGCTCCATTTTCACAAGGGCTTGAGTCATTGGCCTACTATCTCCCGTCACATGCCACATATTCATGTATGCAATAATGGCATTTGTGTGCTAAGATGTTCTGTGTGTGCCATGAAATGGAGAAAATTAGCAAGCATCGATTTGAGGTACCACACAGTGGTGCTAGTGGCCTTAAGTCTTTTTGGTTGGTGAGCTACACCAAGTCCTCTGAGTATCCCACAGTTTCCTTAGGTCAATTTTAGTAGAGCTTTCTGCTTTCTTCACCCAACCAGGAACTGTAAATACAGGTCTGGAAGACCTAATCATGAAGTGTTCTTACATTTCATCTGGTTTTTGCTAGCTGTTCCAGAAACTTCTGCAGATTCTGGAGTGGAATGTCTTAACCATTCTTCAGTAGGTGTCAAATTCTATAGGGGAAAAATATCTTTCCTTGTCCCTTTTAGCTCAGGGCTGATGATGCCATTATTAACAAAAGGTTAACAAGAAAAGAGTATGCAAGTGTAGTTAATAAATGAATTTCCACAGCTCAGGAATATTCAAAACTGAAAACCCAAAGACAAAGATGAAAAATGCCTTCATTTTGTGACTCTTTAGCATTCATTTGGTGGCACTTTGCTTTCTTCACCCAACACCTACAGACTTCTTCATAAACTAGTGCCCATGTCTGATCCTCATTTAGCAAATATCCAAGCAGTGATTTAACCATCTGGTGAAATCCACAGTGGGCTAATTTGTATTTCATTTTGCGGGAGGAGGTAAGTGCCTCACATATTTATTCAGGGTTTCAAATCTCAACTACTGGATCATATTAAATGTTTTCACATCCATTGTGAGCATTACAGCCCAATAGGAATGAGAGAGAGGAATATCAATAACATAAACTTAAAGATATTATAAGGCCTGAGAAGCAAGGTTTCTGACCTGTTCTGTTCTTTGTCTCTCCTGGCCCACTTTCTCTGTATGTGAGTCATAGAAACCATACTGTCTCCATGGAATAATTATTAGAATCCTGGGGGAAATCACATATCTGAGGGTCTCAGTGGTCCTTGCTTGGCCACACACCCAAGTAGATCAAGCAAGAAAAGAGTAGGGTTGAAAGCAGGAAAGGGATTCATGCTCAGCACTGCAACAACAGAAAGCTCAGAAAGCTTTATTGACCTGTCATGTGCCTTCAGAGTGCTGGCCGAAGTGCAAAGGTTGCATAGGGAAGTCACAAAAGCACGGGGCCAACAAGGGTGGCTCATCAGCAGGGTTATCCCTCTGTGGCCTGGTTGATCACAATGTCATCTCAGTTTCCCATGGAGCCGGGGGAAAGGACTGAGGACTGTCTCCAAGCTTGCTGCTCTTGGAACCTGAGATAAGCTTAGGAGGAGAAAGATGTCCACGAATAGATCAAAGGAACACAGTGGAGTTGGTAAGGATAATGACTATGTCCTCTTTCTCTTTTAGGGTAATAACCAGAGGTAGCTAGATACTACCCTGGTGGTCTAGTCCAATCATCCAAAAGAAGATGTTGCAAAAGCTGGTGATTGGCAATTTGTTGACTATGATGTACCTATAAATACTGAAAACATCTTAGTTACTTTTAGTTACATGCTTGTTACTTCTGCCTTGAATAAGAAGGACCAATATTAGGTACATTTAAAGCTAATATAATGCTCCTTAAATGATTAAGGTGTGATACAGGGTTGAACAGGAATCTGACCCAAGGCTTAAGGTACTAAAGGAGATCGATGCAGTATGAAGGCAGAGATGCCAAGCTATATTCTATTTTTAGCTTCCTGGAAGACATGTGCGGCCCAGCTGGAGAGTGCTTTCAACAAAAGGTGATTCCATTTCCCAGTTCAACAGTGAAAGAAACCATGGGTGGTGGCTACAATTCTAGCACTTGAGAGGCTGAGGCAGAGCATCTCCATGAGTTTTAGTTCAGCATGGGCGACAGAGTGAGTTCAAGGCTGAACTATGTCTGCTCTACATGATGAGATTTTGTTTCAGTAAACAAAACAACCCTCCCCCACAAAAATACCAACTGCAGCGAGGCATACACTTTGAGAAATCGCTCTCCTCCTTCCTTCTGAAAGACTCACTGAGGCTGCCTGTTTTTCACCCAGGAGAAAGGAAAGCTACTCATGAAGACTCTGAACACAGTAAAATCATTAGACCACAACCTTTTGTCTAATACTATTTTTACATGACAGATTGGTATTCACTGAAACAAGTCATAAAAACAAACTGTATTCTGTGTATTTTTGGTCAACATTTTGGTATGATTCTATGTCATATAAAACTTTGATTAAATAAATGTGTCATGTTTTTTCTCTTGTGAAAATTTCTTTCATTTTACAGTGTTAGCTCTGAGTGTTCTAATGATTAGGGAAAGTGAAAGTCACACATTGTCTCTCCTGCACAGTCATATTGATATTTTAACATGCAGTAATAATGCTACCAGTGGCTTACACTGCTTCCATAAGCAGTGTTGTGATTGTAATTCACATGTGATTTTCTTTATGGCAAAGTATGACGGCTAAAAGTTTCACTAACTGTTCTCCATGAAATGGTAATAAATCTTCATTTTGAACTATAGATTCATTTGTTAGGTGATTAGTTAATGTGAATCTTCCCCTCAGAGTAAAAATTGTCTTTCAAAGAGCTTTGAAATGCTTTATAGGGTTGAGTCTTTTTTTTTTAAAAGGACTTTAAAGATAACTATTTAACCCTCCATTATCCCACAAAGTAGATATAATTATGCCCACTTTCTAGATTAACCACACACTACTAGGACATAGACACTCTAAGTCATGGTGCTATGGTATTTTGATGAATAGCATGTGGGTTAGGGCTATCTGATTCCCATAACTGAGCTTGTAGCCAAATGGTACACTGACAAAATTAAGTTCTGAGACTACAAATAAGGGTAACAAGCCCCAGCTATGATAAATGTATCCTGGCATTTGACCTCTGTGTCTTCTTAGAAAGTTGAGGCATTTTCCCACAATGTTCCAACTGGGCAGAGTATCTTCTAATTTCAAAAGCTGTCTTCCCCATCGGTCTCTTTAGAAATCATTCTCACCACCAGTCTAAGTCAATTGGGCTTTTCGGTTCCTGGAAAAGCTGCAATTCTTCTTGCCTGAAAATCTTAATAGCCTTCCTTGATTCTAGAAAGTTCTATTCCTAGCATCATTTCTCTACGCTGGCTAGCTAATTAGAATTATATGTCACATCAGCTCCTTTTTATACTTTCTCATTTATTCCAACTTGTTTCCATTTTCCAAATACCACATTACTACCCTATTTCCTCAGGCACAATGAGCACATGAAACAAAGCTTCATAAAAAGTTTGTTGAAATATCCTCTCTCTTCTCTAAACCAGAATCATTAGAATTCACAATTTTTCCAAAGCAAGCAAAGTAGATGCAAAACATTTAATGCTCTTGTTAAAGCCCAGGTAACAATCCAAATTCAAGTTAAAAATTAAAATAAAATTATGTGACACAATCCTTGAGGGACAAGAAGTAGTGAAGTCACCAAAACATTGCCAGTTAGCTTTTATTAAGACAGAGAATTTCTTATGTGGTTTTCTGCTCACCTATAAGCAAGCCAATGTTGTGCAAACACAGCTTTTGGAAAATGGGTTTAGTTACTATTTATTAATTTACTGGAGGATAAAATACTAGGAAGGTATAGCTCAATGGTAAAACATTTGCCTGGGGTTCTACTCTCAGAAGCACAAAAAAGGAAAAAAAAAATTATTTTATTTTAAAGATACATAGGTGATAGCATCTACTTTCCAGTTCTGACGCCAAGATATACACTTCAGTATCATGTTAAATAAAATCATTCATGAAAGGTTCTAGACAGGTCAAAACATAGAGATCAGCATAACATTCCTTGACACTACAGGTAAAAAAAAAAACCTGTATGTAATTCACAAGGGATTATGAACTAATATGAATGTCAGGAATCCCCTTGAATCTGAGTACGTTCTATTATTTTTAAATTCAGTATTCTTTAGGAGACTTGTCATGGCCTGGAGAAGATAGAAAATCCCCACATTCAATCTAAAGTACATAAAGAGTTGAGAGAGAAAAAAAACAACAACTATAAGCATTAAACAAAGGAAAACCACGGCAAGTCTTCATATCATGACAGAGAATATTAAGAAGCATGCACAGGGCCATAAATACCCACTCGCTTCACACAATTGCTCTTAACCTGGTTTTAGTGGCTTGATTCTACACATTTTGAGTGCTAAGATAAGCAAATTTTTTCTCCTTTCACTTTGGCTTCAGGACAGAGCCCTACTTGGCATTATGTCTTACAGGGTACAGACAGGACCAAACAGGCTTTCTAAAAAATTAGTTGGCTTTGGCAGAGTATTGGGTATTCAGTATTGTAATGATTAACATTTGGCTTCTTGTTCTTTCATTTACTACTGGAAGTTCTTAGCCTTTGATCATCTCTCTATTTCAACTGTCTCTCTTTAGGTCCACAAATTATTCACACATACGACATTTGATTTTTCCTTTCATCTTTCCCCCTATTGTTCCTTCTATCCACTAGCTAATGTTTACAGAATTACTCACTTAGGGAAACCCTCTAAGGTCTGATGTTATCCCAATCCCATGTTTCTTAACTGAAGGCTCATAAATAACATGAAAATTTGCCACAAAACACCTGGTCTTAACTTGTTTTGCAACTACAAGGCTCCAGGGTTAATACTTAAACTGTGAGGAACCCATTATTACTATGTGAAATATTTTGGGATCAAGAGAATTAATTGTTGAAATATCTTAAAGACATTAACTATTGTGATTGGTGGCCAGAAACAGCAGATGCAAAAATCTCATGAAATATGAAATATCATTGAAGTCTATCATAAAATGGACAATGTCAAATGTCTTTAAAAGAAATAAACTAATTCTAGGAACAGATTCTGCTAAAAAAAAATCCACACATTATGAGCAACAAACAATATGCCAAATACATTTTAAATACATTTTGCCAATTATGATGTTAACATTATATAAATGGATGTGGTAGATTTTAATATTATACAGTTGTATCTGGTAGACTTTTAGCATCTATACTGTATATAAGAAGGAAATTGGATATCAAAAAAGTCAAGTAAGAAACATGTTTTGGTTTAGTTCAATCTCCTAAAACTCTCATGAGTGTAGAAGCTGGCTTCAGAAAGGTGGCTGGACGCAGGGGCAGTGTTCTCCTCAGAGGGTTCACCCGCTGATGAATTCAATAGCTAGCGGAGCTCACTAGTGCTTGGGCCCCATGTGAAGAGACAACTGCTGGGGGTGAGACCTGGCAGGGTACATCCAGTGCATGACTTCTGGGCTCCTCCCTCATCTCTCAGCATCCTGACTGCCTGCTTGTGAGCAGCTTTCCTACCCCGTGCCCTTTCTAGGTATAGTTTCTCCCTTAAAGCTGGTGAACCTCTTCTCCTTTAGATTGGGGTTCAAAGGATAAGGAAAGTGATTATGACAAAACCTTACTGGTATATTTAAGGAGACGTTGGAATCCAGGGGTTAATGACTGTTCAAACTGTGCATTTCCCTCGCCTTATACTGCATATCTCAACCAGATTAAACTGAGCTAGTTTCTTTTTTAATCTCCCTCTCTTAAAATTACTTTTTATATAGTGGTAGTGAGTAATCAGGATTTTTCTTTTATCTTCTCCCTATATTTTTTGATCAAATGAATATATGTAGAATATGCTAATATTTGTGTAAGAGGAAAAGTAATTTATCTTTACCTATCCTAGATGCATGGCTGTGCTCTCTATAATAAAGGAGAAAGTAGCTAGAGAAAGAAAAACACACTAATTTAATATACATTTACCCTGACACAGAAGACAGCAAAAGGAAATAATGATCCAAATAAGCCATAAACCAGTTGGTTTCTTTTAATAGATGTGACTAAGAGAGATAGTCCTGGAGACTTTCAATAGGGGCTAGAACTATGAGCTAATGGTACTAAGCTGGAAAAATCATAGCAAGGCATGGTTGCTTGGACTCTTCTCTCCATGTCGGTATCTACAGGATTAAGGACTCTTTTCTCTGCATTTAGGGAGGGCACTGCTCATGTGAGGGAGTCCTGACTTACTTGAATCACCTTTGTGGGGGAAGGCGGAAATAAATGAAGTGACCTTAAACTTAAAATATTTAATATGTTAAGGTGACATATTGAACTCTATTACTTAAACAATGCTATAGGGCTGTGGAAAAAAAATGTTCAATCCATCCCACCGAAGTCTCACTTTAGTTATTTCTTTTCATATTTCTATGTGTATATCTAAATATGGTTATACATTTTTGATTTCACCAAATTTAGATATTGTTTATTTCTCTGTACACCAACACCATTTAGCTTAGACTTGAGACTGTCTAAACACACTCCCTCATCCTCGTCCATTCTTTAGTTTTACATGGGTGGTTCAAATTCACATTCAGCAAAAGTTTATAACAATACCTTCCATATTTTAGTCATATGGCCTATTAGAAAATATTTCCTTTCCTTGTATACAGTACTTTTATATAGCTTTCTGTAATGAATAGTTGCTAATAATCCTCACATAGCCTTTTCTTTTTAGCTTCTTAACCTGTAAGGATGTACTATTCTGTGATAATCTGCATATTGTTGGGTTTTGTCTGAGATCATATAATCTTGATTTTTTCAGCTATGAATAGTAAAAAATAATCTGAAATTTAGTTTCCATATTTAAAGAATTGCTTAAGATCTATGATAGGTCCTTATATCTTTCACTTTCTTGCCCATATAGTTTTGTACATTATACCTCTTAATTTTATTTCAATGGAGTTTTAGACATAGGTTTGCATAAATATGTTTTCAATCCATTGTGTTTAGTCTGTTCTACTATACCCTGAAATTGTCCTTAGTACATCATTTAGTTCTCACTGCAATAGCGTTATGATTGTTTAGCAGTACACATTATGATCAGTTTTGCTGTTAGTATAGAGCAGAAAATATATTTTATGATTTTAGTTTTTGGATCTAAATTTGTACCAAGCACAGTACATTTTGCAGATGAGACACTTTTGAATTCTCTTATTAGCTGAGCAACCATTCTTGCTGCTGTTTGAATCTCAAGTAAGAGACCTAAAAGGGGCTGGAGAGTCAGCTCAGTGGCATAAGCGCCTCCCTGGCAAGGACAAGGTCCTGAGTTTGATCCTTGGTTAGGGGGAGGGGTGGGGGAGACCTACAAGAAGTGAAGGTGATAATCTAAAAGCAAAATTTGTTCTTTAAAACTTACATTTATCTTAAATATTTATAGTTTATAAGTTTTCAAAGTAATTTGAGAATTTTTTATACTCCATGGTGAATTATGTGGAGGAGTAATTTTCTAATTTTCTAACATAAAAACAATTAGATTAATCTCATATGTAAACAGTATGCAATTCAGCTGAGACTCTGAAGGCTAAATTATTCTGTGCAGTAAAATTGTTAGATATTGGGTTAAAAGAGAAATGGAAAAAATAAACAAAAATTCTCTTTCCAATTTCCTATTTGAAGTAGAGAGAAAGCCTCCTAGTTTTTATGGCCTGCTTAAGAGAGAGAGACACACAATAGGGAAGGTTGCCTTCTGCTTTTTTGGTTTTCTTCAATACCATATTTGGTCCTGAATCCTTTATAAAGAAAGAGTTAACCTTTATAAGCAAAGCACATAGAAGAATATAGTTTTTATCTAAACATATGAATATAGAAATCTAACCTATTTATTATACTTCATAGTGCTATTTGGAAGAAGTTATATTACCTTTATGCACAAAGAAAATTTAAAATTGCATTAGAAGTTACTTTTTAATTTTTTCTATATTTATTTTTTGTAAGAAATAAGGGTTTCTTTTCTTTTGTATTTTTAGGGAAGGGTCTACAGGGTGTTCAGGGTCTCTCTGTTAGATCAGACTCATAGTGAACCGCCTGTTTATAGCCTCCCAAGTGCTGGGTAAAAGGTGTGTGCCACCACTCCCTGTCTCAATTGCCATCTGAATGTGCCTCGGGGGCAGGGCCAGCACTGGCAGCCCTGGGGATCGAAACCCCCATCCCTGTGCCTGCTTGCAGGAGCTTTAATCCGCTGAGCTATTTGGCCATCTCTGAAATATGTTTCTAACCATTTCCTTTGTCTTACCATTGTTTGGATCCAGTTGTATGAATCATAGAATATGAAAATAGAAAAAAAATTAAATTGACAACACAAATTATACTCTTTCTTCTCTCAAAATGAATTTTAAAATGTACTCTTATGTTGTGTTGCTTCCGATTCATCACTCCAAAATATATCTGCAGCAGACTTAGTAAGATGTTTTCTTCGAATGGACCTTATAGGAAAGTGATCACACACAGTAGGAATCATCGCTGCTCTGTGGAGTTCCAAAACTGAGAAACATTGTAACTAAGGAGATGTATTTTCTTTTCTTTTTTTTCATTTTCTTTTTTTTTCATATTTATTTATTTATTTTGACATCAGTTAGAGATGTATTTTCAAATACTGAAAAGGAACTGGAGTGTCTGTCTTCACTTCAGCTTATATTCAGATTAAAAGTAAAAATTATTTACATTCAGAATTGACAAGAAAATGAAAGTTAACTATTGTTAAGGAAAAAATGATTTTTCTAAATAAGTGAGGATTATTATAATGTTAAAGGAAAAGAAATTTCAAAGGTAAGTGGTTAAACATAGTATAGAAGAGCATAAACCAAGCCCACCCACAGTCTCGCCCCAAATCCACTTGCTCAGGTGTCTTAGTCCTGTAACCTGGTACCAGTCAGAATGCAGGCTTGAATCTCTTTCCTCACTGTATAAATAAGGAGCATACTGTTTAATTCACAAGATTAGTAGGAAACATTAATCAGAATAGCTGCAAAGCAGAACTCCATAGAAAAACCTAGCAGTGAAGGAAAACTATTGTTTTTACCAATTTTACTTAATCCAACAAAAAAAACTTATTAAGTCCTCCTATGTTCTGCAGCTGGTACTACTTTAGTTTTGTTGGCATAATAAGAATAGACAAAGAGCTGGCCAAGTAGCTCAGAGGATTAAAGAACTTGCAAGCAGGTGTGGGGACAAGGGATCGATCCCTGGGACTGCCTGGCTGGCTCCGCTGGGCTGGCCCTGCACCGGGGACATGCTGAGACAGCAATTGAGACTGGTGTGGTGGTGCACGCCTGTAATCCCAGCCTTTTTTTTTTTTTTTTTTTTTTGGTGGAACCAGGGATTGAACTCAGGTCCTTGCACTTTCCAGGGAGGTGCTTATTCCACTGAGCCATCTCCTCAACTCTTGGGAGGCTGTAAATAGGAGAATCACTATGAGTCTGATCTAGTAGTGAGACCCTGTACACCCCATACACCCTGTCTTAAATACAAATAAATAAGAATAGATACAATCTTCACCCCCTTGGAAGTTATATCCTAATGAAGGCATACAAATTATCAAGGAAATATAAAAAGAAAGAAACATGCTAAAGAGAAAAACAAAGCAGATAGTGATTATTTTTCTTAGGGATCACTTCTTGCCACTACTTCTACTGAGCCGAGTTGGCCACTTCACTCCTTCAAGAGTACTTAGTGAGAGCACGTGACAAGCCTCATGTCATTCTCGGTGTATGCGCAGAGCACACAAAATCCCTCTTCTCCAAGAATTTTTCTGTATTTGAGGAATGAGAATTAATAGCCCCCCTCCATACAGAGCTGGAAAACTGTGTACCTCATACACAATCCATCAACTATATTAGCATGAATTTATTATTTTTATTTTTTATTATTTCACATTTGCAGTACATGTTGTTTACATAT
>NDGN011448444.1:0-12549 GCA_002564285.1 Tympanoctomys barrerae
ACACAACAAATGCATCGTCGCAGAAGGCCTGCTTCTCTTTGGTTGGAGGAGCTCCAATCTTCAACTTCACCTTGGATGGCATCTCCTGGCTTTTAGCACAAACTCTTCAGCCTCCTGCGCAGACCCTTCAGACTCCCACTGAGCTTCTTTAGCCTCCTTTCATGGACTCAAATAGGACACTACAGTGAGGATCAGATCTTCAACTAGATCCTTCACATCTCCCATGCATAGATTTCTTGAACTCTTCCACTCCTGACCCTGTGGGGTGGCCACTGGAAGCCAATCTTATAAATTCTTATATATTCATATGTCTTGCATTAAATCTATTTCTCTAATAAACACTGACTGATACACTAGCTTCAGATTTGAATTGTTCTTGCTTCTCTAGGACCTTGAGTCAAATTTTTTGGGTTCACTTTATTTTTCTGATGTGGGTGTTCCCAGTTATAATCTTCCCTGTTAAACTGCTTTGTGTCCTATAAGTTCTGGTATATTACACTGGCATTATCATTTTGTTGTTGTTGTTGTTGTTGTTGTACTGGGGATTGAACTCAGGATCTTGCACTTGCCAGGCAGGCGCTTATGCCACTGAGCTCTCTCTCCAGTCAGCATTATCATTTAATTCTGTCTTATTTTTTCTTGATTTCTTCTACAAGCCATTAATTATTCAAAAGTGTATAATACAATTTCCATGTGTTTGCATAATTTCCATGGCTTCTTTTGCAATTGATTTTTAGCTTCTTTGTACTATGCATAGCATAATTTTAATAATGTGGCATTTACTTGAGCATTCTTTATTGGCTAGCATATGGTCTATTTTTTAAAAAGTTCTATGTGTTGTTGAGAAAAATATGCATTTTATTATGAGGTGGAGTACTCTTTGATATCTACTAAGTCCATTTCTTGCAAGGTTTGATTAAAGTCTGTTATTCCTTTGTTAATTTTTTGTCTAGTTGATCTATTTGCAATAACAGGATATTGAAATCCTGTACTATAAATGCATTGGTGGTTATCTGATCTTGTACATCCAGTAGTGTTTGTTCCATATATATATATATATATATATATATATATATATATATATAATTGTTATTTCTTCCTGTTGGATTGTTCCTGAAACCAATATAAACTGACATTTTTTACTTTTCCAATCAGTTTTGGCTAGCAATCTACTCTGTTTAAAAGCATAATAGCTACTCCTGTTTGTTTTCAGGTTTGTTTAGTGAGGGTTTTTTTTTCTATTTTCTCTTCAAATTACTACTAGTTATAAAAATGATACTCTTTTCATATTAACCTTTTTATCTTTTATTCTTCCTCAAGTCACTCATGGTTCTAGTAGTTGTTTCAATTCTTTGGATTTTTTAACTAAGTAATTAACGCACTTGTAAATATAGATATTTTTATTTCTTTGTTTGCAAATAATTATGTCCCTCATTTTCTTTCCCTGACATCTTTTATTGGTGAGGAATTCAATAGTGTTGAACAGTAATGCTAGGAATAGAAATGTTTATTTTGTTCTTCAATTTAGTGTAGACTATATAGTGTAACTATGTATACATATCCACTTGGTCAAGGTGACCACTAATGTACCTATCTTCTGTATATTTACAGTTTTGTGGCTACTTGTTCTCTCTGCTATTAAGAGAACAGTATTGAAATCTCTAACATCTATTATAAAATTAGCTGCATTTTCTTTTACTTGTACACATTTTTATTCATTGTATTTTGGAACTTTCTTGCTAGACACATACAAACACAATTATATCTTTCTATGCGTTGGCCTTATATCATTATAAAATGTAATCGGTGTGATGGTATTTGACATGCCAACTTGATTGGATTGAACTACAGTTGTGAAAATTCCCATTTCATGGGATTTTCAGTGAAGGAGAGCCCTGGGGCGCTCTTTGGCTACAGCTGGAGTATGAAAGGAAGCCAGTAGACATTTGACAGCACACACACACCTTCCCACACTTACTGAATCACACAGTAATGTGGGTGCTCTTGTGAAGGAATTTTATAAGACATATTAAAGTACCTATACAGCTGAATTTAATCTAACTAAAATGGGGTGTTTGGATGGAGATGGCCACAAAAGACTTTAAAAGAATGGATTAACTCTTCCATAAGGGAGAAATTTCAAATACCTATTGGGTCTACAGTTCTTCCTCCTGGATATTTCCTTCTACACTTTCCATGAACAACAAAACCAATCCATTCTGGGAGATTTGGCCATCTTCTCTTTTCAACTATCTTTCTATATTCTATTTATTTTGATAAGCAGCTAACTTACATGGACTCAAAGTCAATTTTTTATTTTCCCTGTGATGGGCAGCAGCCAATATCTCTAGTCAATTAGTATAGCTTTAGTTGGGCTGTTTGGTGTCTGACCCAGGAATAATTTAGGGTCTTCGGCCAGAAATTCAGACAAAAATCTACACAGAAAATTTTGTAGCCCATATATGTGTTTCCTTCACTTCCAAGATTACTTCCCTCATATCCCAGCTACTGTCAACTCTGTTTCATCAAACCCTTAAGTCCTCAGTTATCTAAAATTTAGCCAGAACGTTCTTCTTTTGACTGACGTCATTCACCTAGTATGGTAAAATAAGAAATATAGAGTGCTGCTTCTTCCTTAGGGGTCCATTCCTCTTTAATTCCTATCTGGTTACTCGCTGTTGCTCTTAAATAGTTGTTTTGATAGCATTTTAATACCTTAAGGTTATTTGCCACATGATAGTTGATCTGAAAGGAGCTATTCTGCCATTGCCAGAAACAGAATCTCCACACATACAATATCCTAAAGTTTCAAGAAGCAAACATAAAAAGTTTGAACCTACTAAACAATGTGATTAATTTTCTACTATTATTACTAACAATAATATAACTAACTATATCTGTTCCAAAGTATTAATTTTTTTCTTTTGTATTTTAGGACAGAGTCTACAGGGTCTACGGGGTCTCACTGTATAGATCAGACACATAGTGATTCTCCTATTTTCAGCTTCCCAAGTGCTGGGATTACAGGTGCATACCACACGCCCAGTCTCAATCACCACCTTGACGCATCTTGGGGGACGGGTCTGGCATGCCAGGCCTGGAATCAAACTCCCAGCCCCTATGTCTGCCTAAGCAGGTGCTTTAATCCTCTGAGCTATTTGGCTGGGCCTAAAGTATTAATGAAAAATGCAGACTTTATTACCAAACTCCATCAAATACTATTTGGCTCTTCCTTCATGCTCAGTTTTGAAAGGTACATAACCAAATGCCTAATTCTGTGAGAACTTCCAAGCGTTCTTTGGACTGTTCAGCCCTCTCAGCAAGCCATCTTTGCCCTCCAGGTGACTCTCATTGTTCTCCACTCTATGATGTACACCAGAGTGCCCAACATTAACTGAGGTCCCCACCTTCAGACTTCGAGTGGGTTTTAGTGAAGAAGGGGCAAAAATAAGATGTCAGGTTGTGAGAAGAAATGGAGATTGCAGGGTGTCTTAATCACTTAAGTTCAAGGAGGAAAGGCCTGCTTTGGTTCCTATTTTAAGTCCATGGTTGGCTGGCTCCAAGGCATGGTAAAGGGGCTTGGGCAAAGAACAACTGCTCACAGCAGAGTACCTAGGAAGCAGTGAGAGAAGGGAGAAGCTGCAAAGGGAGACGCACCTTCCCAGTTCACCCCTTCCCAGTTCACACCTTCAGTTACCTGCATCATCCAAGAAGAACCGACCTTCTAACAGAAAGGCAGTTCTGAACCCATGATGCAATCTCCTTCCAAAAGCCCCAGCTCTGAATACATGAGGCTTTGGGGAGATATTCTAGATCTACACCCTAGCCCAGGGTTCAGTTCTTCAGCTGCTCTTCACAATGATGCTTTCTGCTAATAAAACAGAAATTTCTTTCTTCTGTAATTTCTTCTTGTTAGCCACTTCTTAACGACAGCCAGTGTTACTCGTTCTGGATTACTGTCACCTCGTCAACTCGTTCCCCTCCCCACAAAGCAACAATGATCATTCTTTGCTGTCGATAGAGTACTTCACCCTCACTTGATAGACTTTAATTCTACCTGTACCTTTGTAAATCCTATCTGAGCCTACCTTTAGGCAGTCAACATTTTTCTTCAATCAACATACTTGAGTGTGCCTTAGAGATACAAAAAATTTGGATATAGTGTTTCTTCTACTAAAATCTTCTTTCACCACCCTCTCTAAGGGTAGCTCCATCTTATTTTCAACTTCCTCTTAAATATCACTTCCTCAGTGGTATCCACATTCCCATAAGGATTTTGTTCAGTTCCTTTACAACTCAGCAGAATTTCTTATTATTTGTTTACTTGTTTTTCTGATTTCATTCAACAGGCTAGATAATGAATCCTATGAGTGCTGGAATCATGCCTATTTCATTGCTATATAACCCATGAATGGAGAGTACGGCTTCCCACATTACCTGCTGTACAATTATTATTTATTTATTTATTGCAAAGTGTTAGAGCACCTTATCTATTAAAATCATCATTATCAGTAATGCCAAAAGTAGAAAAAATTCACGGCTTAATTTCAAACAGATTAGTAGGGAAGACTGACTACCTTGTGCAATGAAGGATAAAAAGCTCTTTCAAGAATTTTCAGAGCATAAAATTTTCCATTCTGTAAAGTAATATTCAAGAACTATGATACCAGAAAAAGGAAAACCAATTATAACTTTGTAAAAGGTAGATTTTTTTTTAATCTCTGTATATTAACAAACAATTTTTCCTTCTTTGCAATTTATTTTTTTTTTACTTAGAAAGAGTACTTCTTTCTTAAGTGATTTTGAGTGTTTAGAAAAATGCTTAGAATTCCTTAGGGAATTTAAGAGGAGACCAGGACGCCTTTTGAAGCTGCCAGTATGGCCTCAAAAAGAAATTGAAACTGCACTTCTGATCTCAGTCCTTTGAAGAGAAGCTGCCCTCCCTAAGACCTCCCCTCTGGACTTTAATCATCCGCTAGTTGGTCTTTTTACCTCTAGTTTTTCATTTTCAAACTTTGTTAATTGTGCATTATAGTGCTTAATCTTCCTAAAATACAATATTCTTGTGATATTTTTCTGTGAGGAAATCTGTAATTGTTTTACTGTCTCTCAGATCAAATGTGAAGTACCAAAATCTTCAACAATATTTAAAATCTTTAACCAACTGGTAAAACTAGTGCCTTTGCTGCTTCCTCATCCACAAGGTTCAAGGGGCCAATCTGCCAGCGTGCATTATGGACAGTTTGCATGTTGCTGACATTGTCTTTTCTAAGTAGGGTTTAAATCTGGACCATCACACTGAGCTACATCCCTTGGACATTTTCCCTTTTTTTGAAACCTAGTCACACTAAATTGCTAAATTGCCCAGGCTGGGCTGGAATTTACTATCCTCCTGCCTCAGCCTCTGAGAGTGCAGGGATTATAACCACAGGCCAGCTTGCCCAGCCAGCCATTGTCATTTTGAGCATGACATATCATCATACCCTTCTTTAATCATCCCTGCCAAAATGACTTTTTCTTTTCGTTTCTGCCAAATGAGTTCTTTTAATTCCTTCCCAATCAAAGCTTTTTAAATTAATAAGTTTTTCTTCAGATTATACCAGTTAATAATGATCTTTTAATAGTTTAATTTCCTGCAATAATTATCAGTAACTTTGTACTGTATGTCACATGCATGACACCTAAACTGGGATCTACATATACACATTATGCATTGCCCAATCTTTAGGAGTTTTATGTTCATCTAACAAGATCAATAATAATGTAGAGACCAAAAGTAGCTATACAGTTGCTACTTGTTATTTTTTAGACCTGCAATGTATTCACAAACACCTCATGTAGTTAGAGGCAGGGCTTTATGAAGGGGGTTGGATCAAGGGTGCACTATAATTATCAGTAGGCTCATCTACCAGTGAGTTCAGTGGCTGAATGTTCTATTAGGAGCTGGGTGCTGGCCAGAAGAGGTGGGTTACTGAGCATGGGACCCTGGTTCCTCTGCTTCTTGGCTGCCATCATCCAAGTCCTGTTCCTCCATCTAATCTTTGCACCATGCCATTCTCTCTTGAAGCTTGTTGACCATGCAAGGTCTGGGACTTCTGACACTAAGAGCTAAATTAAACCTCTTGTGTCTCTCCAAAGATAAAATGACTAAGGCACTGCCCGATCATGTAATTACATAGTATCTGCCTTAAAACTATTCTCAATCATTTTCATACTATGCTTCTCCCCAATTTATAAACTCTCAAAAAGCTATAAATCACATCTTTGAAACAAAGAGATAAAGTTGATTGACTGAAGTAATCACTAATACTTAACATCTACTCCATGATGGGTGCTAGTCCTAATACAATAAATACATTAACTCCTTTCATCTTCAGAACAACCCTATCAACAAAGTACCATCTGATAGATGGGAACACTAAGACAAAGTAAAGTTGAGAAACCTGCCCGGTATCTCATAGATAGTTAGTTGGAATTAGGTATTCTATGCCAGAGATGATATTCAAGAGAATATATAAAAATATAGTGCTTTACTGCCACATAGACTCCTTGTCTCTAGTGTATATAACATAGAACCATACTGTTAAAATTAAGAAAGATTTACTCTGAAAGCAGAAAACATGCTTCATGCCAATAAGGAGATTATTGAAACCTGAGAGACTTACAATCAGAAGTCTTCCAACCCCAAGAAGGCATTCTCCACTTCTACAATGACATGCTTTTCACTTTCTTTGATGTTCATTTGTCCAGAATTCTGCAGGGTGTCCTGACGTATCATACCCATAATATAATACATTTTATGTTGAGGCAACAAAATACCTGAGGCTGGATACCTTATTTAAAAAGTAGCTTGAAGGCTGGAAATGCAAGATTGAGCAGTCCCACAGGTTTGACTTCTAGAGAGACATAATGGCATATGGTGTCACACAGGGGAAGCACAGAAAAGACATTACATGATAAAACAAGAAGCCAGAGACCAGGAAAGGGGTATTCGTGGTTTTATGATGCAGCACACATGGGGCTGACTGAGGACCCCTAAGAATGGTATCAGTTCCTTCTGAAGGCAATGTCCTCCATTACCCAGTGGGCCCTACTTCTTAAACATATCAACACCTCTCAAAAGTGTCACAGTGGGAATCAAGGTTTTATAAACAAACTCTTGGAGAATTCACTGTTACCAGCCAATGGCCTGCCTTATGGACTTCCCCTTCCCAACAAATTAAAGCCTAGTCAGGAAACCAATCAAAGGACACCTATTGTATCAGTGATGTTAATCAGGGTGTAGTTGTTGTCTCCCTTCTCTTCATAAATAGGCTGATTTTGCTTCTAGAAGCCATTTGCCCACTTAAAGAATAATAATGTTTCCTGGACACAATGACTGGCTATAAAATAAAAGAAAAGGATGTCTGATACACATACTTTTATAGAATCATTACTTTATTTTTTTAAAAAATGGACTAATTCAAATGTCACAGATGTTTTGGGCCTTAGTCTTTTCCTTTCTCCTTTCCTAGAATGCAAATACAGTACACATTGCTATCTCAGCCTTACAGTACAGAAACATCACCCACTTGGGTCAATGAAATGGGAAGGAGAAGAAGACAGACTGCTTGGAGTTCTCTTCGTCTTCCTATTATGTGAGAATGATGAGCCTTTTATTTGATTATGCCACTATATTTGGGTGTCTTTTTATTTGCAACTTAATACTAACTTAAATAAAGTCACTTATCATTGATCTTGATTCACATAAACAACATTATGGCACTCACTAAGTTACTCAGTGTATACTTTAAAGAAAACTAGTGAAAATTATACTTCATCTTTTTGATAGAAATTAGTGTTTTGTTACCATTATTACAGGTTAAAATAAAAATATTTAAGTGGAGACTCCCATTATATCTATATCAACACTATTTTTGTTTTGTTTTGATTTGATTTCTTATGTTTTAATACAGAGTCTCACTACACAGCTCAGACTCATAGCGATCCTCCTGTCTCAGCCTCCCCAGCACTGGGATTACAGGTGTGTGCCACCATGCCGGGTTACAGGGCCGCACGGTGCACCCAGGTTCCAGAGCCAGCATAGTATACAGTTCTGGGGTTTGAACCCAGATATTTGTGCTTGCCAGGCAGGTGCTTAGGTGACTGAGCTATCTCCCCAGCCCTGTGCCAGTCTTTTTGAGGCTCACTAAACTTTTCCTTGCAGAACCAAGTTCACACTAGTAATTGGGTGATTCATTTTTCCTTACTCAATGAGCAATTAATCCTTAATTGTATACTTGGATCAGTTGAAATGTACAATAAATGCTAGATCTTAGCAAGGAAGCTTCACACACAAGGGAAGTCATTAAAATTACATTACATCTGGCATTTTTGATGGGGCAAAGCTGGCATCAACTTCATAGTCATCATAAGCACTGAGATTCATAGGTGAGTCACTGAAAGACCGTGAATAAATACATTATAATCCTCACCTGCTCCCAGGGCAAAAGTACAACTGTCTGTACCTTTGAGTGCCAGCATGGTTCCCTGGGTGCCCCTTAAGCCTGTCACATTTTAGAGTCACTCACCTCTGTTGCATCTTTAGAGCCCAGTCATTCCTAATTCCTGAGCCTTGAGCTTCCTTGTTCAATCACAGGCCCCACAGAGACATTTTTCTTAATAGAGTTATTTTTGTTTGGCAGAGAGGAACCACTTGCCTTATGTCACTCATCTCATATAATAATGTTTAGTATACAGGATTCTGTCATAGGAAAGTGATGTTTATCTCTTCGACTCTGGATAATCTTTTCATATCACTGACATAAAAACTCAAGTTTTGGTTTAAAAGGTTCACCCAAAGTCATGAAGTTTAAGGCAAAACTGCACTGACTTCAAAATGTCTCCACTACACTATACCACTTTCTACTATAAATTATGTTCTTTCTATCATTGTTGTTTTTTCCCTTGCTGGCAGAGCATGCTGTCAATTCCCCAGGACAGTAAGCATGCATATATTTGTAGGTGAACATAGATTCCAGCAGACTCTGGACATAGTAGGGCCTGGAAATGCTTTCATTAATCCAGTGGGTTTGACCTTAGTCCGACCCTACTAACTCTTGGTGTCTAGTATCAACTTACTTGATACTAGAATTATCTGCAAACCCAAAAGTGATTTTGAAGTCTGCATGGTTGGATTTGGCAGATAGTAAGCTCGTGTGGGCTGTTTATCCCTCTAATCATGAGCATAAACAGAATAGAGGCCAGGACAGGGCTTTAAAAAGACCAAGTTGACTCATCAGATATATGTCTCTATCGGTCTTTAAAACAGACAGTGTTTTTGTTTTTTTTTTAAAGACTTCAATTTAATTAGAATTCCTTCTCCCATTGAGATAACATCTTCAATTGATTTAATCCTTTCTCGTACATTCCTTGCATCCTGAGTGGTAGTAATGGTTTTCATTTTATATTCTAGTCTTAAAGTATGATGAACAGCTAGTGTCAGTTTTATTTCACCCTGACCAGGGCTCTCCGCAGAGGGGGAAGGGCGGGTCACAGAGCTAGCCTCCTCCAGTCCTCTGTAATTCTCCTCCCTTTCATTCTCTTCCGCTTTGGCCTCTCCTTCCTGTAGTTTTGATCCAGCTTTTACTCTCAGAGACTGGGTTAAATAGTTAGAACCCTAGAATTGTTTCACATTTCAAAGATTGTATTTTATTAGAAACACTTATGAAATATCAAACATCATTTTAAAATGTAATTCAGTAACTTTTCAGTTTAAGTAGACTTCTGTTTGTTTTTTATGAACAAGAACTACAACAGAAGGTTGGTTCTATAATTTTTATTCCTAGTTACAGTTATTATTGAGACTGTAAGCCTTAAAAGCACACTGAAGCCAAGGAACAAAGATTACAGATTTTCAATATCATTGGATTTCATAAAGTAACACAAATCATATGACTAGATGTCAATAAATGACCCATAAAAATCAGCATCATGGATTTATTAGAAGAATCAGACTTCTAATTGAGAATGCATTTGGAAAAGTGAAGCCTATAGATACTTAATATCTGAAAATGATCTTTCAAATTTGTATCTAAAGTTGTTACTTAATTCTAATTCCAAATATTTTGCAGATTATTCTGTTTCCAAGGGCAAAAGTTTTCTTTGAGTAATGTGGGATGTTTGCCTCTGGGAAGCCATTATTGCTGAAAGAAATATTGTTTTGTTCTAAATAAACTTAACCACTTCAAATTTTCTTATATATTAATTTTTAAAGTAATTTTCAAGTATAAGGCTAGATATTGCACACTACAGTGTACCTTTCTATTATTTCAGATAAAAAGGGAAATACATTTATATAGAAATCCCACAGAACTGTGTTTTAAAGTCAACCAGTAAAATCCAAATACTTATTTCTACTTATTTTTAGATATATATTTTACATTGTAATTGACATAATGATTGTATATTCATATGGTAGAGGGAAATGATCAGATCAAGGAAATTAATACATCATCCACTTCAAATTTATCATTTCTTTGTGGTAGAAACATTCAAAATCTTCTTTATTAGCAATTTAAAAATACCCAATTAACTGTTGTATACCATAGTTATCCCATTATGTCATGGAATATTAGAAGCTATCCAGCTGGACACCTATACCTACACTCTACCCAATCTCAATCTCCCTCTCCCTCTCCCTCTCCCCCATACACTTTGCAGACTCTAGTAATCAGTGTCCTACTTTCTACTTCTATGAGACCAACATCTTAGTTCCCTCATATAACTGAAAGCAAGTAGTGGGATTTGGTTTTCTGTGCCTGGCCTATGGAAAGTGTGCTTCAAGCCCATCCATGTTGCTGGTAGTAACAGAAATCCATCATTTTAATGGTTGAATAATATTCCACTGGATATGTATGCCACATTTTCTTTATCTTTTCACTCCCTTATGAAATATCATTGATTCACTGTCTTTGCTATTAAGAATGCTGCTGGAGTAAATGTGCTATTACATGTATCTTCTTCTCATAGAGATTTCACTTCCTTTGGGTATATATAATCACTTGAGGGATTTTTGGATCATAAGGCACTTCCATTTCTAACTTTTTGAAGAACTGACATATTGTTTTCCATAATGTACATGATAATTTAGATTTTCACAGTGGTATACAGAGTACCCCGTTCTTTGCACTCTTGTTAGTATTTGTTACTTGTTGTCTTTCTTTAAAACCTGTTCTAACGTGGATGAAAGATTGCAGTTTTGATTTGCACATTCCTAAAATTAGAGATGTTGACCATGTTCTGATATACTTGTTGGTCATTTGTATTTGCTTTAGGGTTTTCTAGAGGAAAAGAATCAATTTAAAAATATGAATAGTTGTACTAGGGAATTACTGACACTAGGGAATTACAGGGGAGGCTTATAAGTCAGGGAGGAAGAGTCCACATGGAGGAACAGTGGAGAGATGGAGAGTGTGGTAGCTGCTCAGATCGAGAAGATGAAAGCCACAGATGAAGGGAGAGCTATGCTATAGACACAGCCCACGTTCAAAGGCCTGGTCACTCACTAGTGTGAGTCTGCATTGGAAGGCTGATGGGACTGAGATGTGGAGCCAACATTCATATACAATGGCAGCAAAGCTGCACTTCTTCAGCGTAACAGGAGTACTCAAGATAGGCACAAGCTATACTAGCTATAGGAGGCACAAGCTTCCATCCTTCCCTTTTTTATTCCATCCATGTTCCATGTCTATGTATTGGTGCCACACATATCTTGGGTGGGGAAGCTCCCCTTCTCAGTTTGCTAGCCCACATCTCATTCATCCATAGGTGCATCCAAAAAATATACTTTACTAATCTGCTGGGCATTTCTTATGCCAGTCAAATTGACATATCACAATTATGGGTCACATATATATGCCTTTTAAAAAAATTTTAAAGAGTGAAAATTAGAATTAAAACAGAAGAAAAGTAAAAGTGGTACAAAATTTCACTTAAGAAAGGAATAGGAATTTCACAGTATTTTTGTAATACTGTTGTCTTCCAACCAATTATTCATATGACCAGATACATGCATATATAATTGAAGAAGAAAAAATGAAAGAAATATGTAAGAAATTAAGAAAAGAAAAAGTTAAAACAATTATAAAAGGCAACAAAACAAATTAAGCATTATCTGCTCCTTTCCATAGATGAGCAGAAATCCATAGTACAGTTGTCCACACCATCCTGCTTACATACATAGATAAATTTCTTTCCCCCACTCCCTCTCCTGTCCTTCTCCTCAATTCAGTAACTCTTTCCATTTGAATGAGTTCATTCCCTTTTCCCAGTATCTTTTGTACCCTTCAGATTCCATTTTTCTCTTTCAGCTTCTCACACTAAGGAGACAACACAATGTTTGCACATGCAGGTCTCATTTATTTCACTTAAGAGTATGTTCTCAGAGTGAGTGAGAGGACCCGGTGCCCTCGGGATAATGAACAGACCCAGAGCGCAGGCCCCACAAGTGAGTGAGACGACCCAGGCCGCGGGATCCTGAACAGACCCAGAGCGCAGGCCCGGTGAGTG
>NDGN011448450.1:0-12092 GCA_002564285.1 Tympanoctomys barrerae
TGACAGTCCCCTTTGTCTTTCTGTTAAGTGACTCATTCCATCAAAGGATGACATTCATTATTTATCTTACCACTGCCCTGTTTTTGTTAATGTCTATTTGACGCACAGCCTCTTTGTACCAGCCCTAACAACACTCTGAATGCCCCTGCACTTATGGGACATAAGTGGCTGAATAACATTTGTACATCTCAGAATCACTCGTGACCTCAGCATAAAAGCCCTGGGCACAGCCTCCTCTGGCTGCAGGATACCACGGATGCCCCCTGCTGGTGGGCGGACTTTGCTATGGAGCCAGACTTCCCTGACAACGTGAGAACTCTTAACCTGAAAAGCTTCTGCATTTTGCTAATCCTTCCCTACCCGGCCAGCACACTGGTTTCTATTCCCTTCCGCTGCATTAGTCAGAGGCAAATGTGGAGAGGTCTGCTGAAAAGGTTACCTACCACGTCAAGGCCAAAGACTGCAAAATACAGAAGATGAGCGCAAGTCCCTTGTTATGCCACTGAAAGAAAAATGACACAGTTATAGGAAAATAGGTGACGTGGGGAATATACTAAAGAGGTTACGGATAATTAAAATATATACTTACCCAAAAGGCAGAACACAAGGTAAGTGTAAAGCACAACTAGAGGAAGAGAAAACACTAATTAGCACATGACACTGAATTGTTTTAAAAACCCTAACTCTTAGCAAACAGCACACTCATGAAGGATGCAGTAATCAGTCTTATGAGTTTCATGAAGACCGACTGAGCCTCATTCATAGCATGTAAGCCAGCGGTGCAACCATGAATGGCAAGAGTTAAAATCCTCATGAGATAGAATGAGCCCAATTAATTAATAGTGCTGATTAAAGAGAAAGATAACAAAATCACCTTTCTTGCCCATATATTCATCCATCCATCTTTTTTTTTTTTCAGGTGGCAAAACCAGGCTTTATTTTGGAAAAAATGATAATGTCCCCCCAAGGGTGGGCTGAGGGCTAAGCTGGGCCTCAGGTGGGTCTCTTGCTCCCAATGCTCCCTTCTACAGCTGTCTCCCCACAGGCTCTGGGACAGCCTCAAGAGAGGTGCAGGCTGGGAGAGGCTGCTTGGCCCATTCACTAGGGCAGGACATCAGAGGTCTCAGACATCAGCTTCCCATCGCGGGTCTCAATCTTCTTCACAACCACAGCAGACTTGGTATGGGTGAAGCCAGGGCTTTGGAAGTTCCCAAAGCCAGGGCTCATGAGGCCTGCATAGGGTGAGCTCACTATTCCTGTGCAGCCACTGGTGGTCTTCGTGTGGATGCTCAAGTTTTGCATCCCAGCCTCCAGCCTGTTCTCACCTTCCAGCAGTTTGTGGCAGGTGGCAATCTCAATGCTGAGGGCCAGCTTGACGTTCATGAGCTCCTAGTACTCGCGCAGCTGCCAGGCCATGTCCTGCTTGGCCTTCTGCAGGGCAGCCTCCAGCTGGGCCAGCTTGGTGTTGGCATCCTTAATGGCCATCTCCCCACGCAGTTCAGCATCAGCAATGACAGCCTCCAGGGATGCTCTCTGGCCTCTGAGGGCCTCAATCTCTGCGGCAGGCAGCTAATGCTGTGGTTCATCTCAGAGATCTTGGACTTTGTGCGGCCGAGGTCATCCCCATGCTTCCCAGCCACAGTCTGCAACTCTTCACACTTGATCTGGTACATGCTTTCAGCCTCGCCCGGCTGCGGTTGGCGATCTCATACTGGGCATCCATCTTTCATGCAGACATACTAAAGCAAGCTTAACACATGCCTCTGTTTTTATGTTTTCGGGTTTTTTTAAATGTATTTAGTGTAGGGTCTACAGGATCTCTACACAGATTGGACTCGTAGTGATCCTCCTGTTTTTAGCCTCCCAACTGCTGGGATTACAGGTATGTGCCACCATGCTCAGTCTCAATTGCTGTCTCAGCAAGCCCCAGGGGTGGGGCCAGTATTGCACACTGGGGATCAAACCCAGTCCCTGTGTCTGCCTAAGCAGGGACTTTAATCAGCTGAGTTATCTAGCCAACCTGCCCTCTGGTTTTTTGTTTGTTTGTTTGATTTTTTTTTTTTTTTGCCTCTGTATTTTAACTCTTTCCAAGCACAGTCTCTAGTGTGAAAAGGCATTGAGGTCAAAGGTCAACATGAGATGTCAATCTCAGTCAGCAAGCCAGATACTTGTGTACATGTCACCTGATACTTTCTCTAAGTCCTTTCTTAGAAAGCTCTTTCTTCAAGACACTCGTCTACCCAAGAACAGCTGGAGCTGGAGCCACCACCTGTGCTTCTAGCTCTACCCATCAATAACAGACACCACATAACCAGCAAGTCTAGAATATGTCCTTGTTGACACAAAACCAACAGCACACAAGGTCATAGCTCTGGAGAATGTACCTACTTGAACAACTGAGCTGTATACAATGAACTACAAGCATGTTGTCCAAATGTTGCAATGCTTATAATTATACCAAGAGTCAGAGAACAGAGTTTGAAATTATTTTGACAGCCACATGGAAGACTTTTCAAAAATGGGAGAGGCATTCTGGATTGATGGGAGAGGAATACATAGCCACATTGAAAGTGCTATTATTGAGCAGGGCACAAGGGTAGAGGAAGACGGATCAAAAAATGAGTAACTACTTCTCAAAGTCAAATAATGATATGGGGGAAAAAGCCTCTCTGAGTGTTTCTGGGTTATCCCATCAAAGCTCCGCCTGTGGTTGGCTCCAACAGGAAGGTGTCCAAGCTCTTACAACCATGTGGGCTGGGAAATGTGACCAGCAACCCCCTCTGCAGCTGCTTTATGGAACTGGCAGTCTTGATACCAAAGAAACAAAGGCTGGAAAGCAGACAAGGTTGAATGTTAAACGAAAAAAATGCTCCCTTTTGCCACAGGGCTTCACGGATTGGATAAGATAATGAAAGATCAGATGAAAAGGGAGTCTTTAGGTTTAAGAGGGGAAAAATTCCATGCAGCACAAACAAAAACTCCCATACGAGAAACACAGATGAAAAGCAGAACTCACCAGCACCAGGACTGTGGCAATCAGACGTGTGGGCTCAAACATGCGCTTCAGCTGCTTCATGGGGCCCATGAGGAAGATGGTGCTAGGAGGCAAACACACACGCAGCGGCTCAGAGCAGAGTGGAGCCAGCCCGGGCGCACCACACACCTCCCCCAGGGCGCCTGCAGCAGGAAGAGCAGCAACAGCTGCTAATGCGTGTATGAACAATGCACACTCGGGCCAGGCACTGTGCTCCTGGGCCTCTCTGCCTTCTCTTCATCTACTCCATCAATGGTGTGTTCATGGGGCGTGCTGAATGTTTGGGGTTTTAATTCATTGTAGTAAAAGACACATTGCCATGAATCCTCCTCACTTCCAACACACCTATCCCATCATTCTTGCCAAGGAGTGCAGGAAGTCCTCTTTCATGTCTTTAGCTGCTCGTGTTTATTTTGGCCCCAAGTCACATGGTGCCAAATCCAGTGAATTAGGGGGGTAAGGATGCTCTGTAATATTTATATTTGGCAGAAAAGGGCAAAGATTTTTTAAATCAATTCAGGACATTAAGGCAGCCTTGACTGCACAACTAAAGTCACTCACAAGAGAAGTTGTCCAGAACGGCTTCAGAAAGTGGCAAGAAAGATGGAACAGGCGTGTTGAAGGAAGGGGGAGGACATGAGGATTAATAGCAGCGCATCTTTCACTTCGACTGTTTTTTTTTAATTTAAGCATTCACCATATATTTTGGTAGCCTCTTATATTTTCAGAAAAGGAACCACACAGCAGGTCACAAATCCAGGCTACCACAGCAATACACACAGAGCTGGACGGCAGGTGTGCTGGCTCTACACAGCATGGGTCACGCTCAGAGCATGGCTCAATGACGTCTCCTGAGGGGCCACCTTGCGTCCTTGACAATCTCCCGATGGGAACCAAAAACCAAAAGGCTCAAGTAATTTAAAAAGAAAAAAACACAGGCTCAGGTTGAAGGTGTTAAAAAGCAGAGCATTTCATTTTCTTTCACAGTCTTCAGAGAGTGATTTTAATGACAATGTTGTCTAATATTTGTAAATTATTTGCTAAATAACAAATATCACTGTTCATATATTATTCATTTCATCCATTGACAACTTTTTGAGTTAAGCTATTTATTTATTTATTTTTTGGACAAAGCCTCATTAAGTAGTCCAGGCAGGCCTCAAATTTGTGGCAACCTTCCTGCCTCAGCCTCCCAAGTGCTAGCATTACAGACATACACCACCACACCTTGCTTGAATTAGGCATTATTACATTGTACTTATTTTAGACATGTACAAAGGAGGATCAGAACGGTTAGTTTACTTCTCCCAGGTCACACAGCTAAGAGGAAGAAAGAGAATTAATGTATCACATACATGTAACAAGTCCCTGTGATGAATTACTATGTACTCCAAACATATTCATACAAATTTTTAAATAAAAAATTAAGTGTAACATACATACCAAAAAAAGTTACAGACTACAAGTAAGGCCACAAACCCCCAGTTACTCCCAGAAAAACACCCATTCCCTCCCTGTATGATTTCCTACACAGTGCTATGAAAAGTGCATTCCCTTAGGATTTGCCAAAAGTCCTGTGGACTTTGTATGTACCGTGTAATTATGCTCAGTCTAGACTACACAGTCGATCTACACTGTGCCCACAGCAAACTGCCCCAAAGTTAGTACTTGGGAAACTTGGAGAAGCAACATTAGAGACTTCAGAGGGCCTGCACATACTAATAAATTAACTTCAGAAAGGTGAAGAGTCAGGAACTCAACCATCTGTTTGATATTTTCAGCAGACACGGAGCTCACTTTGGGTACAACTGGGGACAAGGGAAAGCCAGGCTCAGCCCTTGTCAAATGACCTATAGATACATATTTACTAAAATGCTACTTGCACTGTCACATAAGTATACCCTACGGGAGGTGATTATCAACTGCGCAGAAGCGGAAGTACTCAAGAAAAGCTTCCTGGAAGAGGTGACTTTTGAGCCTGATGACTCTGTGCCACTTAGAGATAGAAGATGAGCAAGTATCCAGCCAGTCCAGGGGCTGTGGCTGAGCAGCTCATGGCTCAGCAGGAAGGGCCTGGACATTGGAATGAAGGAAGCAGTGAAACCCAGCCAAGGGATGCTGAAGGGCCTCAAGAGAGAGGGATTTGGGCCACAGCTAAGACCACTCAGATATCACCTCTGTAAAATGCCCTGCCTGACTCTGTCCAGGTGGGACTAACTGTCCCTCCCTGGGCATCCAGTTTGTACAGCTGCCTGCTGCCCAGCTGG
Organism: Tympanoctomys barrerae; assembly: GCA_002564285.1. Lineage (NCBI taxonomy): Eukaryota > Metazoa > Chordata > Mammalia > Rodentia > Octodontidae > Tympanoctomys > Tympanoctomys barrerae. The sequence continues at coordinate 5,302 of NDGN011448450.1, forward strand.
CTAGTAAGCTCCCCAGGGCAGGAGACAAGCCCTGTTTATCTTGGTGGCCTCACAACCCAGAAGCATAAACCCTGGTGAGCATCAAAGCCAATCAATGAGGAACAAATGGCCAAGGGGACAAACAGAAAGAAAATGGGGCCAAGATAACCAAGGTCAACACCCAGCCTTGAAGAGCAGCCATGGGGAGCAAGGCAACCTGGACCCCCAGACCTCTGCAACACTTAGAGATCCAAGACGACCGAGCTTAGGTTGCTGCGGTCATGCAGGCAGAGGCCAGGCTGGCACAGCCAGCTGGAGAGGTGGGGCTGGACATGCTGGGATGGGTGGGGGAAAGCCTCAGAGTGAATGAGCTTGACCTGTGTTGTCTGCAGTGTACTCAACGCTGCTTCCCTAGGAAGCACCCACCCAATACCTGCTGGATGAGCTGATGCTGTATCTGGGCTGGTTAGACACTAAGGAATAATCAGGTGAGCACTTCCAGAACCACCCACTTGGGCTCTGAGGCCAGCAAGACTAGAAACAGGGAATCCACCGAGATGCCCTGGCCACTGCTCTTTCCTGTGACAGGTCGCAGCAGTAAGGCATTTCTCCTGCTTTCTCCCTAGGTATCCTAAGACAACTGAAGACATACAATATTTTGAAATAATATGCACAACTATGATGTATTCCTACTACCATTTTCTTCTCCAAATCTTCAAAACTGCTAAAGCATCTGCCTTCACATGCCCCACGCACAATCTACATCCACTTATCCACCCACTCACTGGTGAAGATCAGGTAAAAAGCTGGTTACCTCCCAATTGATGCAATGTTCCCCAAGGTGTAGAACACCGCGAAGAGGTAGAGTCCCTTCCTCGGCACCCACAGCAGAAGAGTTCCCTGCAAAACAAGCACAGGCATTTGCACAAGAGCAACCCTCCCACGACACCGGCACCCAGGAGCTCACAAAGGAACCCTCCCCACTGTCTCTCTATTTTTCCTCTTTTTTTTTTTTCCTTCTTTCCTTTTCACAATACTGTGGACTGAATGCAGAGCCTTTGTCCTGAGCATCATCCTTTGCCCTTTTTTTACTTTTAATTTTGAGACAATGTCTTTCTAGAGTGCTAAGTTACCCAGCCGGGGCTTGAATTTGCAATCTTCCTGCTTCAGTTTCCCAGGGTGCACCACTATGCCCAGCCCTCCTACCATGCACTTTAGTGAAGAGCAAAAGAGAAAAGGATATTAATGAAAGGGAGAGAAGGGAGGAAAACCTTACCAACAGAGAACAGAGAATTCCTATGGTAAAGCATGCAATGAAGCCTTTTATTCTGGTACCCCAGCTTAGCGATGATGCTTCAACAACCTGAAATTTAAAAAAAAGATTACAGATGTATATGTACCAAAAACAAAGGAAACACAAAATTAAATTTAGAAGTGGTGTTAATTTGTACTGTAAAAGACAAGGAGAATAGAATTCTATACAGTGATAAGCACAGGACCTCACCAAATCCAGTTCTTGTCGAAGCTGTCACTTCTCTCCAAAAGGTGACACAAGCTCCCCACGCCTCTGGACAAGCTTCTCCAGAGGTGAAGACCTCCTGCCTCAGCTACAAACAGGCAGGTCAGCCAGCAAAGCCCTATGGTAACCCAAAACCTTCTGACAACCCAGCAGGACGAGAACAATGATTGGAAAGGCCAGAGATCCACCAGGCAGGGCCCCATCATTCTCTCTTAGGTCTAGCAGCCCAGCTGCAGCGGGTTCTGCTCCCACAGCACCTCTGGGACCTCAGGACAAAGCCTGGCATCCTCACTGTGGACCTCCATGCTACCCACCATCCCCGCTGACCTCGGGCAAATCCCCCGTGTGAGACAGCCTCAGCACTGCTCCGGTCCTCCGCCCTCTGCATTCCTCTGGTTCCCTCCCTAGAGCAAAGTTCAGGAGAAACCAAGATTTCCAGAAAAGCTATACAGACCAGAAAAGCCATAAGCAGCTGCTAATAGTTCTTTTACTGAGAAGGAACATACAGAGTTAACTTTTTAAGAGTTAAACTTGTGAAACTAGCTACCCCCCTGAGCAGATCTGTCTTCCTGTCTCCCGGGAATGCCAGGTACGTATTTCCCTTATCTGACCAACATACCCTCAACTCACATGCTATCTCAAACACATGCTTCCTGCAACACCGAGCCTCACCCCACTGGGAACTCCAAGCTTGTCCAAGTTTGAACTTACACACTTGTGACATAGGATGTAGCTTTCACTTAGGCCAATCAGTAATGAGAACGTAAGATGTAACCAATCAATAACTGCCAAAAACTCTGCTTCTGTACTTCCGCTTGATTATCCCATTTAAGCCCTAAAACACCAAGGATCAGGCCCTGAGATTTTGAGGGAGGATTAATTCCCCATCAGAGTCCATCGACATTAAAAAAAAAAAAAAAAAAAAAAATCTGTGTCCAAATCCTGGGTGTTTCTGTTTGCTGCTGTATTACCATGTCAAAGATGGCATCCAAGGCTGGGGATCTAGCTCAGCAGCACAAGTGCCTGCCTGCAAGGTACAAGGTCCTGAGTTGAATTCCCAATGCAAAAAAAAAAAAAAAAGACAACCAAATCTCAACCTTCCTAGGCATCCCTATGATGCAAGAGGGTAACACTTCTGCCAGGACACGAGCAGCTTTAGTGGGAGGCCAAGCCTAAGGCAGGTCTGAGAATATTCATGTAGGGTTCCCGTGGACACACACAGAGGCCCCCATTGCCTATCACATTCCACCCTGTTGATGGAGTGAAACAGTTGGTAGAGAAGGGATACTCAGGGACCTGTTTGCAACCTGTTAAACCAGAAGCTGGAAGAGAAGGACCAGAGGTTCCCCCTGGGTGTGGTAGATATGCTACAGCTTTATATCCACTCGGAAGAAAGGTATGTAGGTCATCGAAAGAGTTCTCTTCCTACCCCCATGAGGCCACATGAATTGAAATGAGTTCCTGACACTGCAATCCCACATGTGCACAGCACTAGCAAGAGCTTGTGGCAGCACATGACCCTGCACAGAAGCACACTCAGGGACAGCACAGCGCTAGGATAAGACAAAGGAACACATCTGCTTCCATGCCCAGGACCTCTTCACCTTGAAGAGTCTGTTTCTTAAACTCCCTTTGCCTCCAGAATGAGACACCTGACTCTGTGACCAGTCAGTACTGGGCCCAAACAACAGTTAGAAAGCTTCTAACCAACCAAGGTCAGGATAAAATGAAAAACTAATCCCTCTTCCCACTGGAGCAAGAACAAAGAACTCACCTTGCCAGGGTGAAAACAGAAATAAAGCTGCATACAGGGAGAGAAAAAGGAGCTGCAGAGTTAGATCAGATTTGGTACCTGAGCACTGCTTGTCATCAATAGCAATATTCAGAGATTCAACCTTTTTAAAAAAAAAATTATAATAGGATAGGATCAGAAAGGAAAGCAACACTTTGGTTCCACAAGCCTATCAAGGTATATCCATCCAAAGATGACCATGTGTTTGCTAATATGGAGAAAGAGGTAATTTCACCATTGTTTTCTGGCTGTATGTGGTTCCCAGTTCTTTCACCTGCACACTTGGACAGAGAGAGAAGCCACTGTTACACTTCTAATTGGACTCCATGAAATGAAACACTTCTTTTTGAAACTTACTTGAGTTGATATAAAACATTTCTCTAAATCACAGTTGCTGGAAGCTGTACTAGTGCACAGACTGGATGGCTGGTTGCTTTGGGGTTTTTGTGGCTTTTTTTGGGGGGGTGCAGATTAGAACAGCTAACAGTACCTGGAAAGAATCTGTAGGCCATGTGTTCAGAATCCGTCTGACCAACAGTTGTGCACAAAGATCCCTTTGAGGACAGGATATGGAAGAAAAGGGGCTCCTGCCAAGAAGTACAGCCTGAATTATTCTGGAAACTGGACTGGTAACCAAACAAGGTATGAAAAGATTCTGTTTAATTTCTGTGATTGAAGGTCAGACACTGTTCATACCTTCCTTGCCCCAAGAATCCTTCACAGGAAACCCAAATCCTATACTTTCAGGAGGAAATCCTCCAAAACCAGGACTTGAGGGACGTCCACCAAGTATCAATTAGAAAACATCAGAAGATTATGACTAAACGCAGCCTCGAAAACTTTATATCCTCCTAGGAGAGGTAGGTCTGCATTACTCATAGTTTTATGGCTTACATCAAAATACCAAGAACTTTACAAAGCACTTCTGTTGGCAATTGAACCTGAGAAGACCTTTAAGGCCACTCCTCTAGCTTACCATACAAATAAATACCACCACAGAATGCTCCAGCATTGCTAACCTCAAAACCATGAAAAATGTGAGACACATTAACACTGATCTTCTAAACGAAGTCCCAACCTTCTAAATTAAGATTAAGCCAAGGAAGCCCAGAAAATTAAGCCTGTCAACTACAAAATGCTTCCAGGAGTTCAACTCCAAAAGTATTACCCAGTGTGACACACAAAGGAATCTCATATGGAAAAAGGAAAGTGACAACAGTCTTTCAGAACATGAGAAAAGCAACTAATCTCTATAAAGCAGATATAACCTCTGCCCTAGTTTAGAACAGTGAAGCCCTTCAATTTATCTAACACAAGCATTCACTATTTGGGGTAAAAACTCAGCATTTATGTTTTGAAACTGTAATACAGCACTCACGCTTTCCACATGCACAATGCATGTCCTATTGTCCAGCACATGCTGGTCCTATTGTCAACACTCCACCCGCAAGTCTTCAGAACACTAAGTTTCCGCCCGGAATGTTCCTCATTCCCGGCTGGAAATCTATGGAGCACAAAGCCTTAGAAGACAAGGAGAGTCAACCACCGTGTCATATGTCTGTCATCCCCTCTGAAGTTCAACAGGAGGGTTCACAAGATAAATCAATTAAAAAGAAACCAAGGCACCTCTGAGCCCTTCCTAATGAATAAAGGCAGTAATTTATAAAGAATCCACCAAGCTGTTGTGAAATACATTTTTAAAAAACAGAGCCTCAATTCCCTAGCGCTGGATTCCTACAGCGCTGAGGTGTACATTTAGAAAAACAAGCTGAGATTTCAGAAGGGCTGGAGGAACCAGCATCAAACGAAATAACCCTCAGAATAAAATGTGCCACAAAAGCAACAGGTGAGAGCAACAGGCTGAGAAAACCAGGAGAAACAACGATTAAAGTGAAAGAGGAGACAGGTTTCCAGTTGAAAAGGTTTCCCGTTTCCAGACAGATTTCCATCTTGTTTGACACACTCCTTTTACAGATGGGAAAACTAACGCGTCAAAAAGTAAAACGTGATTGTGTCTTCCAGACGGAAAAACAGAAGGCAAACGCCGACAGCACCCAGAATGGAAACACCCCTCTGCGTGGCTCACGCCATCCTTCGGGATAAAGCAGCAGGCAGCGCCCCGAGTCCGGGCGCCCCCCAGATGCCGAGCCAGGTAAACGGGGTGAGGCTGGGTGTCCCCGGAGCGCACAGCTGGGCGGTGGAGCCCGACGCGGGCAGGCCGGGGGCACTAGGTCGGGACCAGGGTCACACACCGCGGCCCCGGGCGCCGCCACCCGCCTGTCCCCGCGCTCGAGATGTCGGGGGAGGGTCTAGGGGCGGAGCACACGAGCCCCAGAAGGGACAGGAGAAAAAGCGGAAGAGCTGCCTTCCCGAGAAATCCCGGGTCTTGGCGTTGCCTCGCGTCTGCAGGGCTCACCTCGGACAGGCCGCTCCGGTCCTCGGTATCCTGCCCACTCAGCACCTTCTTCAGCTTGTCCATCCCGAGCCCAGCCGCGGATCCCGCCGGGCCCCCAGCGCCGCCTGTTGCGCGAGGCCCGCCGACTGCGCTTCCGGCGCCCCACCCACCCGCACGCCCCGCCCACCTTCCGGACCGCCCCGCACACCCTCCAGACCGCCCCGGGGCTGGCGTTAGGGGCCGCCCTGGAGGGCGGTGCCCAACATCCTGCGACTCCTGCCCGCTGCAACGCAGAAGAGGCTGCTCTGGAGGCGCTCTGTGGTCCATTCTGCAGGCGCTGAGTACCGCCTGTGCAAGGCTCTGGAGAAACTAGGAAAGTGGAGCTTTGTGCAGACTTGTGCACGGAAATTGCTGTTGTCTACTTTGTGAGTGTACTAATCTTTTTTTAAAAGATTCATTTTAAAAAACTCACCTGAGGGTAACTGGAAATTCAACCTGAGACAAACTTCGTGGATATGTAAAAATCAAGCAACACCACAACGATTCCCACTGGAAATGCATCAAGAAGTATGATTTGGGCAGAAATCAAGGATCACGTGAACTTGGCCAAAAGGAAAGGAATGTTGGATATCACTCTTTGTTGAATGGTTTGTTTTACTGACTTCAAGCCTGACTCCAGGAGGCTAATTCTATGATGAGAATCCATGCGACCCCCAACTTAGAGCCAAAGACAGGGACTCACGTTGCAAATTGCCTGCTGGGGAACATCTGGAAACCCTGCTTCAAGATTAAATCTGCTCAGAAAAGACCACAGACAGGTTATCAGGAGCACCTATAGATCAGTGACAGCACCTTTCCTAACAACATTTACGAAACTGTAGAGCTACTGTGTCTCTATGGGGAAAATTCAGATACAACCAAGAAGTAGTACCTGTGAGAAATGACTGATTGGCTAGGCAAAGGATTTGCACAGAACCCGGTTTGCTTCAGCCACACAGTTGTCATTTTTTTTTAACTTAACAGCAGTGTGTTTTATTTTTTTTCCATAATTTTATTGATAAATAGCAATGAGACAGTTTGAAATCAAATTGGTAGGACAGTTTCAA
>NDGN011448454.1:0-31945 GCA_002564285.1 Tympanoctomys barrerae
GTCTGGCCTGTGGTCTGGCGAAGGCAAACAGCCAAGCTTCTGGGAGCCGGGGGCCTGTGAGGACCGTGGCCCGCCCCTACCAGCTGAGAACTTCAGAACTGCACAGCTTTTCCTGAGAAGCAGTGAAAAACTAGGACCTCAGCCACACTTGCAGGCAATTGTAAGTCAGCCTCTGAGGTGCGCAGCTGGCCCTTGTCATGCCCTGGAGTAGGCCAGCGATTCTTACACTGCAGTGAACCCCAAATCTCCCGGAGGGCTGCTCCAAGCAGGCCCTGGGACCACCCCCAGAATTCCTGATTCAGTAGACCTACCTTACCAGGGCTGAGGTCCAGGTGCTGCCGGCCAGGGGCTGCCCTCTGAGGGCCCCTGTGCTAGACATTGACCTTCAACTGGTCTTAATTGCTAATAGGTGGAAGAGAGCCCCATCTTGTGATTACTGGGTGACGAAACCGACTTTGAACCCCAGAACAGCAGGCTGATGTCTAGCCCCTCCCTTCGTGGGAATAGGACAATCCCGTCTTCTGCAGAAGGGGGTGTGCCGTGGGGTGGGAAGGCTCACAGCAGGGAGAAGACAGTTGGCGCGACGGGGCCCTGCTCCCCTCTGTGCAGATGGCACCCTCTTCCCCAGTGACTGTAGCAGGCTCCAGTGGGGCGCAGGCAGTGCCGGGGTTTGGTTTAGAAAGTACCCTCAGATGTGGAGATGGAGAGCAGTGGCTGAGGTGGGGCTCCAGCAAAGGGCATGCCAGGAAGCCGCAGTGCTCCTTAAAGGTGTGCCAGGTCACCATGTCTTGAGTCACCCGAGTGGGGTGGCAGGGAGAGTGTGGGTCCTCAGGGCTGCCTGCTTTAGCCGAGACACATGTGCTGAGTGCCTCCCCCGTGCCGTTGTTGGTGCCGGGCAAGGCAGAGAGCCCAAGGTGACCCACTCATGGAGCCGGTGCTGGGGGGTTGGAGTAAAGCGGACCCTCAAATTATCATAATGCTACAAATGCAAACTCGCAGTCCTCAGAGATGCTCTGCGTCATCTCTCAAGAGGGAAAAAAAGCAAATATCAGCTCAGAATTCACTGAAATCCAAGGTATCAAGCCAGAGTGCATGAACCTAGAGACTGTAGGCAGAAGTCTCAGACTGGACCCAGGCAAAGCCTCTCCTTGGGGCAGGAGTCCTTTCCCTGTTGGTACGGAGTGCCCGAACTCCCTCTGATTGTGGCCAGCTGCAGCAGGACACACAGGGGGCTTATGGTAGCTGTTTGCTTGAATGACTTTTCTCGTTCCGCTCTGCTAGCGTCTCTGCCTCAGGCCCCTGTACTAGAAGGCCGCTCTGAACGCTTGTAGCCCAATCAGAAAGTGCTATTTCGAGATATCTGGGGCCCAGGGAAAAAGCAGAAGGATAAGTCTGGGCCTATGCTGGGCCAGCGGTGAGTGGCCATCCCTGTTTCTGATCTCCACCCTCACAACCTGTCTAGCACCTCCCCAGGCCTCTGAAGGAACCTGCCCCACCCCCAGGCAACTCGCTAGAGGTGAGCTCAGCCCTAGTCAGAGGCGACGCCAACCAAGCCGTGGTGGCAGCATCCTGGGGCGATGCCTGTGCGCGCCCCAGATCTACATGTTGAGAGCCTGTGGTGGAGGGCTGAGGTTGCTCGCCTGCGTGGTCCCATCCCTCCATCCTTCTCTAGAGGGGACTCAGTCTACCTAGAGTGGCACTGTGCTGCTTCCCAATGCATCATCCCAAATGAAAGTGAGTGATTGAATTTGTTTTCAAAAGCACCAAGGCTCAAATCCAATGAGCGGCTTTGACTGTGTTTCCCGCCATACTACCTTGTGAAATTTCATCCCCTGAGCAAAGCGCTGTCTTGTGCAAAGGCTCTATCCTGCCACACTCCAATTCTCATGGGCTTCTAGGAATGCACACGTTGTGGCCCTGAAGAACTTGCGTCTCTGCAGGGGAGAAATGTCGTACCCATTTGGTTTTCTGTTTTGTTTTTGTTTTCTTTCTTCCTGTCCTTTGGATGCCTAGCACAGTTCGAATGGTGGCAGCCTCTCAGCAGCGCGACTGGTTTTATCTTAATTAAATAGCATTTGTTTCAGTGCTTTATAGGTAGCAAATTAGAGTGGTGTGCTGTGGGTGTCACAATCCTTTCCCGGGCACAGATTAGAGTGATGCCTGCCACAGATAGAATGGCACTTGCAGGTCTCTCTCTTCTTAAAAGAGCTACAGAAATAGTGTTTGGCAATATTACATAAAATCAACCTTTTATAAAGCAAGCTATGTTTAGTTAGGGGTCAGACGACGCTTTGTTCTGTGTGTCTTGTCACAGATGTCTTTTATCCTAAGCAACAAATCTGTCTGTATTGGGGAGCATCTCTGAGGCAGATGTCCTGTGACCCCGGCGGAGGCTGAGTCTTTGTTCCGCGATATATTTGCCTTCTCTTCAACCGCAGGCTCGGTGACTCAGCTCCTTTCTTGCCTCTGAAGAGACATCAGTGACTGTTGTTTTGCTCTCTGATGCTCTGCACCTCTGAGATTTGCTTTTGTAAATCGCACGGCTGAGGTGCACACCTTAAATAACGCTGTTAAATAACTCTCTTTTATACCCAGCTGTGCTGCTCACAGTCGTCCGCAAGTCAAAGCTGAGGGCGTACCGCAGAGAAAATGAGACAGGAGAAGGAGGGGAGGAGGCACAGACACCAGAGTGAGGCACGAGAGATGCAGGAGCACAGGGCAGCTAGCCACCTCCAGGTGTGTCGCAGGAGTTTCTGACCCCGTCTGTTACCTCAAAGCAGTTCTGTGGCCGCCGTGGCATCACCGCCTACCGCGTGTGGTAGCGTGCTGGACTCGTGACTGCGCGTGCTGCTAACGTGTATGACTCTCCTCCTCTCCCACTTCAGAGAATCTTACTTTTCTCTAAGTGTCTGAAAATGAAAGAAGACATACACAGCCCATAGAGCGGCCATTGCCCTGGGAACTATCCCATAGGCAGAGAGCTTGTCTTCGCAATGCTCAGAGAAAAAGGCAGAGGCAAATCCCCCCAGCTGCCAGAGCAGAGGCATAACGCCAGGATGTTCCTGTGGGCACTTCTCGGCGGCTTCTCCAGGGAGCTTCCGGAGGAAGCCATTGCTTTGTGTTTAAGGCAGTGGTTCTCAGATTTCATCGAACATCAGAATCAGGAAGAGAACTCAGGCCTGGGATTCAGGAGGACTGGACCAAGTTTGGTTTCTTCTCTTTCTTAGTGCTGTAGATGAAACCCAAGGTCTTTGCACTGAACCACATCCTTGATTATTTTTTATTTTTTTATCTTGAGACAAGGCCTCACCAGGTCACTCAGCTGACCAGGCAAGGCCCAACCCACCACCCTCCTACCTCGGCTTCCCGGAGTGCTGGGATTGCTAGCATGGATCACCACAGCAGGCTCAAGCTTGCTTGCCTCACACATTTGTAGGTGATATTGCTGTTGTTGCCCCAGAACCCCTCTTGGAGACTGCAGCTTGGGGGCCATGTTGGAGGGGGGTTAAATGCTGGAAATTGTGTGCACCTCTGAGAGGATCGAGACCTGAAGTGGGCTGAAATGTGAGCAGAGCTGCTGTCCCCCGGCCATTGCGTGCTCCTTCCCCCTGCCTGTTTTCGCCTTACCTCTCTTCTTCCCTTCCTCAATTCCATCTCAACCTCCAGCTGCCCACACACATACACATATGCATACATACACATGCACACATACACATGCACACACACACATAAAAAACACTCATACACATGCAAATACACAAACACATGCATACACACATAAATACATACACATGCAAATACACACACATGCTTGTACACACATGCACGCATCTTCTTCTCTCACCTGCACACAGACAGCCAAGTGCCCACAAGCGAGGCGGGTCAACTTCACAGTCACGGGGGACTTCAGGTTCAGAGCCCTAGAGGGTCATTAATTAATGATGTTTTCCATCCTGACTCCCTTTCTCTCTGCTTCTGTGGCCAGCCTTGATGTCCATGCCTTCTTTGATGTCCTCATACATGTAGACAGGTCCAGGCCAAGGCTGCTTTCCCAGCAGGTCTGTATGATGATGTCCCTGCTGCTGCAGCACCCCTGGGTGTGGCCGCACCGTTCATCCTTAGACCGTGGCCCCTCTCTTTCTTGGTGCTCACTTCAGAGGATGCTCTCCCTAGCCCCCATTACTAGCAACAGTAATATCTGCACTTTAGGTGATGTCCCCTGGCCTCTTACATGAAAATGTGCGGACCCGCACAGCGGCACTGTCAGCGCTTCAGCGGGAAGTGTGCTGGCCCCAAGACCCTCGTGTGCCCATGCGCCTTGGCCCCACAGGGCCCACATGCACCGCCTCTGAGCTGGGCATTTGTTTCGCGGCTCTTCAGCCTTCCATCTCGTCATGCAAGGCCCCATTTCTGGTTGCTACATTGGCCGTTGTCCTGACCGAAAGAATCAACTCTCAAAAGCTGGAGGTGGGGCTGAGAAACGGCTAGGGGAGGAGGCTGGGAGGGACTTTGACTAATGCATTTCCTGATTTAGCTCCATTTCCAAATTTAGGGAACTCATAAGAAGCATAATTGAGTCTCCTACTTACAAAAGTTCCAAGGCAGAATTCCTCCAGAGGAACAGGCTAATGCCACCGTGGTAATAAAGGGGCTGCACCAAGCGGGTGTGTTCATCCCCACCCAGAGCCCTGGGCCTGGCATTTAGGAGACTATCCCTCCAGAAGATGAGGCGATTTCTATCAGAAGAAGGCAATTTTTGGTCTAGTTTGATGGGAGAAGGGAAATATAGTCCGGTCTGGTTTTTTGAGCTCATAACAGCACTGTGTGTATGCGTGCGTGTGTGTGCAAGTGTGCAAAGTGTGAGTACATGAGATTGCGTGTATGGGGTATGTGTGTGTGACTGCCCATGCACGTGTGTCTGTGTGTGAGCGTGCACAGTCGGGAGTGCATGCGTGAGGCGGAGTGGGCGTGTGCGCGTGAGCAAGAGCGAGAGCGCCAGTGAGAGAGTTTCGCTTCCCAGATGAGCCGGAAGGTCACACATTTGAACTGAACTGGCTGAGTCAGGATAAGGCCTCTTCTCTTTTTCCCTTCCTTGGGTTTTCCAATGAGGACAGCCTGGAAGCTCCTAGAAGCATGCGGGCAGCTTCTGCGGTAGGGCTTGGGAAGCCGTCTTCTTGCCCTGTGGAAAGCTTCAGCCGGAGCTGGGTGTGAGGACCTGACCTTCGCTCCCTCGGATCTCTGGAAAATGTGGCCTCCTTCTCACCCAGCTTCCTGCCATGCACAGCCCGGCATCCGGGCACTCACCCTGCCTCCTATCAGCCACAGGGCAATGGTCACTGCCCTTTCCATTGCATTGTATTTTGAGGTAACTGATCCATTTAACACTGGCCAGTTGAGAGGATCTGTGCAAACACTAGACTATCCAAGCAAGATGCGTTAAGAAGCATCTTCAGTAAATCCTTGAACTCTGCATCCTGAACGTCTGTGACAGGCGCATCCTTCTCCACTTAGTTGGTTCTGGTGACCACCTAGATTCTGCATCTGCTCTAAGACGCGTGCTCACTGGCTGTTGGTTGCTTAGCAAAGCCTTTGTCTGCCCCAGCTTCTCATCTGGCAGGAACAGATCCTGATATATCAGCTCAGAGAGAGACCGCCCCTTTTTCCGGCTCTGTAGCTACTCGGCTGAAAAAGAACCCAGACAGCAGCTTCAAGCTCATGCAATTCCCGTCTCCTTGTGAAACACAAAGGGGTGGTTGGTAACGGCGAAGACAGGGCTTGGGGCTCTGGAATGACGAACTGGATTTCATGTAGTGGAGGCCTCCCGGAGTACTGTGAACAGAAGAGGTCAACAGCACCGGCTCCTCCGGAAAGGACACCATGGTGGTTCTCGATGCTGCCTCCAATGGGCAGTGGGCGTCTTGTGCTTGCTGGCCCACCATCTACCTTTTTATTAAAAATCCACTTTTCTTTGCCTGAGGTCAACTTTTGCTCTTAGGAGCTGAGCCCATCTCTAAGGGGTAAGAGACTGACTGATCCTTCTGCAAGTTTGGAACTCTCCCTGGTTCAGGTTTTTGGATTTCTTTGTGTGGTGTAGTTCCATTTTGAATCCCAGTTTCAGAGACCTTCCCCGCTTAAATAGGATTCTCAGATTGAATCATGCTTGCTTGGAAAAGAAGCACCTAACAAGTTAGATTGTTCCATATTCCACATATTTAGAGGACACACGTGGTGCTGTCCATATTTAGACCCAAGGCATGGACGCTGGTGGTGCAGGCAGAAGGACTGCTGGACGACCGAGAAGAGGGAAGAAAAAGCTGTCCTTTTGGGGAAAGAAGCACTCTGTGTAAGGAACTCACTGAGATTTTGTTGGAAATTAAAATTCAGATTGTCATGCGCCTTCGTTTGTCATGAGTAATATCATACCCCAATTACAAAGTCATACAAATTTTATGCAGATATACTGACCTGAAGATTAATCCATGATATATTCTTGAGTAGAATAAAACAAAATCATGGAATAATGTACAAAAATACATCAGTGTACACACACAAAAATACATGCACATGTATGTAAGTATATATTGAAGGCATGTAAGCGAGCCTGGAAGAAGTTACATCTATTAACAAGGCTTACCTTGTAAGAAAAGAGATGATTATGGAATGTGAGAGATACCTTTTCATTTCACAGTACTGTGTTTTTTTAGGGTAGGATGTATCCCTTCTGTGATTTAAAGAAACAACACTTGAAGCTAATTGGGAGACCACAAAACAACTCAAGTCATAAAAGGCTCAGAGCATTGAGCCTAATTCAGTGAGCAGTGTGAGAAGAATAAACAGCATCCCTTGTAGTCCCAGAGGGCCTCCGCGTCCCCAGCTGCTGGTGGGCATCCGCGCAGCCCCTGGATGCGCTCGCGGGATGCCACAGGGAAGCTGCAGCCCCTCCCAAAGCAGTCCACCTTCTCCTCCATCAGGCCCTGTTCTACGGTTAGCACAAGGAGGATGAGGTTCTGAGAACCTCAGATGGGAACTACGGCTCCCCACACTGATATCCAGGACTGTGTCTTAACATTGCTTCCCAAACAACTGGTTCACTCTTGGTGGTTTTCTTTATACTCATAAGACAAGAGATTAACATGAGGAGGGACAGGTCACAGCAAGGATTGCTTTGATTCAGTATTGCTATTTCTAGAAATGAACCAGAACAGAGGGAATGTGGCCCTATCTCACGTTGAAGCGAAGTCTGTTGTGAGCAACTGGCCCTAACGCACAGGATGAGGTGATCCATGGACTGTACTGTGCTGTCCCAGTGTACTGATGACAGGAAGTGGAGGCTAGATTTAGCTGTGAACTTCAGGCCTAATACACAGGTAGAGGAATAGGTGAGTCGGCAGCTACACAAATGAGTGTTGCCCTGTGGGGGCGGGTGAGACACCACTAGCTGAGGCACTTCTTGGTCGGGACAAACCTGCCCTCCCCAGGAGAATACAAACCAGGGTCTCAGCAGAAGATCACCTGTGCCCGCCAAGATTCCTGGCCTTGGTTGTGGGAGGACGTGTTTGCATCACAGTGCTGGGCTTTGTGTTCCTTCTCTGTATTCGAAGTGCTGGAGGATACCAGTGCAGAGACTTAGTGAGGAAGGACTTGGAGGCTCAGGCACAGAGAGGGATTTTTCCAAGCCACTATAGTGAGTGACAGTTCTGAGACCTGAACCCAGGACTCCTGGCTCCAAAATTTCTTAGGGTTAAGGCCTTATGCTCAGAAGACCCAGGTGAAATATAGTGAGGCTGTTGGAATGGGGACAGTGATCAGCGGATCGAACCTTTGTGCTTATGGGGCTCTTTAGTGATGGGATTTTAATGGAGCCCCACAAAAGTGGGAAGTGAAAGAGGACCGGGTGGGAGCCCAGGGTGGGGGCCTACAGCCCACCTCGGGGGGCATGGCAGAGAGGGCCGGAGTCAGCCTGAGCTTCCCCTCTTCCTGTCGGCCTCTGGTTCCTGTCCTGCGAAGAGCCGTTAAACCTAGAATAGAACTCCCACTTAAGGCAGTTGTGACAATCCCAACCAACCGTTAGCAACCCATTCAAGTGGGATAATCCAGGTGAGATAAATAAGACCTTCCACTTATGCAACAGCTTCATTGTTTCATAAAAGTTCTCCTGGTCTGCGCCTCTCATTGTACCTTCACCTGGAATGTACAGTTTCATTACGCCTAAGTGTGAGTTGCCCCCCCGCTGCCCTCGTAAGTTTCCTGAGGGCAGGCTCTGTGTTTGCCCTGATGAGTGGTGCCCAGCACACACTGCTACACTGATGAATGCACTTGGGAGACTGGAAATAGACTGTTAGAATTCTCTCTAGTGTACAGGTATTCATTGAGCGATTTCATTTCATTCCTGTGACTAGGTCGTTACATGAAATCATTGCTAACTGAGGACTTGTGTGTAGCGTATATGTTATAGTATTCTGCACAAAGAATTGGTCAGAGGATACGCCAAAGTGATGGTTTAGCTTTGTTTCCATGTAGTGCTATAATGTATAACAGAATATAAAACTAACAATCCTTAACCAGATAGGTCACTAGACAAGGAATACGTGTATCATTCTTGTGAAATGTAACTGGGGGGAGACTTACCAGCTGTACTCTGTGTTTAATCTGCTTGTCCAGATTGAGGTGAACTCTGTGTCGATAGGTGAAGAGCTGATGATTTACTTAGTATTGATACTGTATTGTTAAGGTAGAAATGAACCCATATCCTGTGTTGGTCTATTTTAATGAGCGACAGCTTACTGTTGGCCCACATGGACCACCAGGAGGAGCGACGGCCCCTTCCACAGGCATAGGCAGCGCAGTCCCTGCTCCGTGGTGTCTGGCTCCCACATGGGTGGGGGGAGTACAGACCCTCAGTGGACACTGTTGAATGGTGAGCGAATATTTGCTACTCAGTTTGGTTCTGGTTTTAAATAGTGAAAAAAGGAAGCATCTTATCTTGTGAAATTCTCCACACAAAAAAATAATCATCCAATGGGAAGGAGAGAAAAGGTTTTCCTTCCAGTAGC
The DNA here is from genome assembly GCA_002564285.1 of Tympanoctomys barrerae. Lineage (NCBI taxonomy): Eukaryota > Metazoa > Chordata > Mammalia > Rodentia > Octodontidae > Tympanoctomys > Tympanoctomys barrerae. Next base: position 9,054 of record NDGN011448454.1, read on the forward strand.
TTGCAGGAGCAAATGGAGAGACCCTGCGGGCATTGGTCCCTTAGATACAGGGGGGAAAACACTGGACGCAGTGTTTCGGTAACCTCAGTTTCCCCCGGCCAGTGCACAGGGCGGGGGCTTGGGATGGTGGCCTATTGTGAGCACAGGCCTTTCGCGGACATTGGCTATTGGGGAGAAGGTGAAGCCAGGCCCAGGAACCATTGAGAGGGACGGATGCCTTCGGGGTGCTGTGAATGTCAGGAGCAACCCGTGCCTCTTCTAGGGTTTCGCTTGGCAGGCAGGCGCCCACTGAGACTATCTCCTCGGGAGATCTCGTGGGATCGGAGAGCCTGCGCCTTCTCTTACTGGGTGGGACGAGCACTATGGCCGGTTCACCTCAGGACAAGGACAGATTCTTTTCACTTTCGAGCCATTGAAAAGTCAAAGCCCGTCCCGGGCCCTTGGCGCTTCTCCCACGGGCCCGCTTGCTCTGCCTTTGTGTCTTTGTTCCCAGTGAAGCCGGGACACCTGAAATCCAGGACCTGAACTGCCTTTTCTCTCCGGTTTGTTTTGTGCCCGGAGTTTACTCGTTGGCAATTCAGAGCTTGGGTCCGCGAGGGATCGGCTGGCAGCGAGAGGAATGTGCGGCTCTTGTTTTGGATGGGAGGGATCTGAGCCGTCTGTCTGAATCCTTTGCTTGTGTCTGGAAACGCTAAGAACTATTACAGCGATGTGTGTCTGGTAGCCCGGAGGACAGGGGAATCCAAGCAGGGCTCTGGTGGCCGAGGCAGCTGTGCTGGGGATTCAGTGGGCTTTGCGGCCGCGGCCTATGCCAGGACATATTAAAGGATAAAATCGAGCACAGGGAAGCAATTACAAAGGAGAGAAAGGAGACACAAGTATGGTTATGTTTCAGGCTATTTTTGCCAAAAAGGAAAGAAAGCAGAGGCTGAGTTCACCCGGGCGGTGGAGTTAGCCGAGGGCAGGAAGAGTCGCCTTGCGGTCGGGAACATCCGCGCAAGCTCGAGGCGCACCGGGGGAAGAGTCCGGCCAATTGCGCGAGGGGTGTTTGTGAGGTGTGCCCGGGAGTTTGCGATCAAAACGATTGTGAATGTGAAAGTTATTACTGCTCAAAAAACACTTGATATCAGGGTTAATTATAAGGAGATTCTGTAGTATAATTAGTGTTCTTTCTACGGAGGATTAAGGGGCTCTCCTAAATGGCCTTTTTGATTGCCTTTTTCCCTTTTTTAATTTCCTCCTTGTCCTTTTTTGATTATCTACCCCACGACCCTCAGGGCTCCTCAATGTAATACAATTAAAATAACATTTTTGTGTTAGAGGGTTTTATTTTATGAGCTATTAACCCCCTGCTTTCCTGAAGTCTGCCTCCGCCTCCCCGCAGACATGCGGCACATCTGCAGCCCCGGGGGACTAGCGGGCAGGGACGAGGCCACCAGCCGGTGAGCGGAGCAGGGCGGAGGGGTGACCTAGGCTCCGTTAAAGAGATGGGAGCAGTGAGAAGAAAGAGCAGCTCCCCCGAAACGCTTCGCGGGCGCCCCTGAGCTGGAGGCTGGGCGATGGGGCCTCGCCGCCGTCCCTCTGCTGCGCGCGGTAGGCGCTGCACACCAGCCTTTGGAGAGCCGCCCAGCGCAGTGCACGCTCCTCCACCGTGCAATCCCAAAGTAAGCAGGACTGCAGGCAGCACTGCGTGCTTTCTCAGGCACCTGCGCCCACTCACTTGCTGGACTTGCCACCTCGGCTGCCCTTTCACCTGTGTCCCCCCCTTGCTGGGCTGGCAGACTGCTGAGACTGCAGGAGGCTTTGGGGAGCAGCAGAGAAGCACATGGCCAAGTGTGGAGTTCGGGAAACCTGAATCACACCCCACACCGCCCCGAGACCACCGCGCCTGGTGTCTCGCCATTCCCCCCTGAGCAGGACTTGCCCAACTCTGCCTGGGGGCTGCTCTGCCTCATCTTCCTTCCATTCCACTCAGCAGTGACCCAGCGTGGCACTGCCCGTGGGCTCGTTTCCAGGCCAACTCTTTGAGACATTTTTTTCTGTGGCCTTTCCCAAATCCCCATAAATCCCGTCCTTGAGCGAGTGGACTCAGAAGAATCCCCAGGGGCAGACATCAAGACATTCGCATAGAAAACAGAAACTCGACTGAACAATCTAGGAGTTGAGGAATGGCCAGGCACAATGGCACAGGCGACTAAGGCACATGTGATTAGCTGTCAAACAAATAGCCCAGGGACACAGGAAACAAAACAGAAGAGAGACCCTCTCCAAGCAGAAGAGAGAGCGGAGGTTTCAGTGCAGGCGAGTTGTTCTAAGATTAATCGGGTCGGGAGAGGCACAATAGTGCCTGAACTCATAGGATAATAAAAATTGCCCGTTCCAGTTTGAGACTTCTGATCGTGGTAAATTAGACTAAAATCGGGTGCGTCTTATGATCACTAATCAGGAAGACATTCCCCCCTTGGAAAAAATATGCTTCTTTTTTTTTCTCTGTTTGGTGATGGCTGAATGCACTTGCTTTACAACTTACGGTGTAATGGTTGCATAATTTTAGGAGAAGGACCCAGGAAGGTTATACTGTCCCAACACAGGAAGAGCACACAGTAGAGTGACCACGAGGGGGGCTCCAGTGTGAGCAGCAGGAGCAATTCCCGGATGTGCCTCTCTCTGGGAGCAGGAGCAGAACCCGGATGTGCCTCTGGGCGGTCCAAGGATGCCCAGCACAGTGCTCATGGGAAAGCAACGAGGCCCTCACTCACCCAGCCAGGCTACCCCTTGCACACATGTCCTCCCGGACACAGACAGCTTGACAGTGAGTAGGACCTGGCCTGTGCTCACCCAGGTCCCCCTGCAGAGGTGCAAGGTGGGCCTCAGCGCTCCTGCTGACCCATCTATGGGGGTGGGAGGGGTCGAGACAAGGTGAGCCAAGGTTGCAGAAGGCCGGAGGGACTGGGCAGCACGCGTGAGAGGAGCCCACCACTACAGTAGGGGGAGCCTCTCCAGGCAGAGCAGGAAGCCAGGGCTGCATTCCCATCTGGAAACCCGCAGGGATCTCAAGCACCTACATAAACCACTACAACCCCTTGCATGAGTAGAATATATGGAGCCTGAAATTCCAGACCCACCTCTTCCTAACGAGCTGTGTAGTGGCACTCGGCGCTTCCTTTTCCTCGTGCATGCTAGGGGGAATAACTGTAGCAAGCTCATCAGATTATTGTAAAGAACAAATAAGCCAGCGTTTGGAGGTACTCGGGATGCTGCCTGATGCGTGAGCTCTCCGTGAAGGTTCCCTGGGACAATAAGGTGCCATCTTTACTCTGCGTCTAGTAGGGTATTTATTCTTTCAGAATCTAGACCGGTTTACTTCCCAAGAGGATGTGACATAGCTTATCATAGTAGGTAGCAGGCCCAAGATAAAACTTCAGGGAATCAACCAGGCTACACTGAAAACAAGGGTGGAAGTACGAAAATGAGCCAGGAGCCTAAAGAAGACACACACACACACACACACACACACACACACGCACGCACACATGCACGCAGCACACTATTAGAGTGGTACCTCCACTAGGCCACAAGAGGTGAACATCCTGAAGCTATAGTCTATCTGACAGGGTTGAAGTCTCCAGGGTTAGCCCACCCGGTCTCCGGGTGGCACAGGTGCCCTGCATACTTGGGCATACTACAAGCCTTTCCCTTTTCTCCTCCTTGCACGTTGAGAGCTTCTCTGGTCCTTCTTACAGCTCCAAGCCGCCTGCACAGTGCCTCACACATAGGACAGGCTCCCTGAGTGCCTGTACTCCTTGGCATGGTGTTTGAGGGGGCGAGTAGCTGTAAGCCCCAAAGGCGGGTGCCCACTGTTGTGCCAGTCCTGCCCGAGTCCTGCATCAGACTCCGATAACCTCTTGCCAGCTCCCTCCTGGTTGTTTGGGTGTTAAACTTCCAGTGAGAATGTTTGACTGTCAGTTGTTTTATTTAGGGGGATTGCTTTGCAAATCATTTCACTAAAAAAGTGCTCAGGGCCAGGGGTGGAGCTCAGTGGTATAGTTCCTGCCCAGCAAGCTCAAGGTCCCGAGTTCAATTCCCAGTGCCAGAAAGAAAAAAGTCACCAACAAACAAACAAAAAGCTCACCCAGTCTAGCTTACTTTTCTTTTCCCTTGCTTTCCCTCTCTCTACTTCCTGAACTGACCATGTCCGAAGAAACAGAATTTCCCATAAATTTTCGAAGAAGATGGGGCGGTTGGAATAGTTTGGTGGGGCCACTTGTGTTCACTCAGCCATCTCAACCAATGATTCCCATCGCTTTGCAGCAATTTCTCGTCCTGAAACTCAAGGCATTGCTGCTGCTAAAATGACGCTCACATGTTCGGCCGCGTATATGTGCGCAGTCACTAGCCGTGTCATAAAATCTGCTCTGCATTATCTTCCTGGGCTTCTTTCCTTGAATAAGGAGTTTTGTATCCTAAGAAAACTTCCCTATAGTATTACAGCATTAGTCATCCAAAGTGAATTTCAACTGTCTGCATGCCCTTGAGGACCTCAGCAGCCCAAAGGCGAGAATCCAGGAAGCCCAGGGCTCCTTGGAAGCCGGTCTTGTCCCCTTTCTGCAGAGCTGCGTTGAGAAGTTCGACTCAATGGGTAGCACACCCTGTGGCAGGATCCTCATCCCTAGAATTTGTTGCTTGTAAGATATGAAGAGGGGAGGCTGGCAGAGGGCGAGGACATCGCGTGCCTGCTCTTCTGAGCGAGCAGAGCCCCGTGTGCCACAGGTGTGGTCCTCCATCCCGGCATTCTTTCTGAATGACCACAGGAAGGACCAGAAGTGACCGATGTTCAGCCGTGTTTGAGGGGCCTGGCAGGCAGCACTAGTTCAGATGAACAAGGGTGTGAGTGCAGGGTAGCAGCGCAAGCAGGCGTGGAGCGGAAATCCTGGGTGGGCACAGCCGAGGCCCAGGAGGCCGCTGGAAGGGGACGGGAGCACACAGCGGAGCCAGAGCTCCAAGTGTGCGCACAGGCGGAGTCTGCTGGTGACACCAGCCCGCTGCACGTGCATGACTCAGGTCCCTCGGGGGTTATCGGAGCCGGAAGAAGGTCAGAGAGCTGCAGGTAAGTCCTGTACCCTGGCAAAGCAGGACAGCATATGCTCTGCTTGTATGCATGCAAGGAAAAGCCTGGTAAGGAACAACACACTGGGTACATGGTTTTAGCTGCACATCTGCTTGCCGGGTTCTTTTATGATTTGATTCCCTGGCCTCCTTCGCACCCTGGAACCCTAAATCTGTTTGTTAGTGACACATAGCTAATGTTATTTACGGATGTGAATGATAAGCCATGTATTAACGCATACATACTTTCTTGAAATTCAGAACCTAAGAAAATAGCTAGCCCTGTGCACATCGAGGACAAAGAAGGGAGAGTGAGAGAAAGGTCATCGCTGAGTAGTGATAACAGGAAGTAATGTTATCCTTTGATCAGGCTTTCTGTGGGAGAGGACCGGTGTGTTGTCACTAATTGTGATCACTTAGACTTTGTCAAGGCAAACCCGTGACAAAATGATTGCTAAGCCAGTGATCAGAGGCGTCCTTTGCTGGCTCCATCCCCGCACTCCAAGAGAGCTGCCCGCATACCTCCTGTGGCAGGGGTGGTGAGCGTGTGGCAGGCTCTTTGCTATCATTGAAAGCTCTCAATGATAAACCTTTACCATGGATCAGCAGTGCTTGAGGCGTGATCCCCAAAGAAAAGACACTCTTGGAGGAGACAGGCAGTTCTCATCAGAGTCAGCCCCGCAGAGGGAAACGATCTTGGTTCAAAGGGCAAAACCTGAGGGGAAGGGGTAAAAAAGATTGCAAAGCATTTTACTTGTGTTTTAATTGTTTTTAAAGTCTGATCCTTGACTTACCTGTTTTAGAAATGTTTCATATGTCATTGTTGCCTGTGTCTGGTTTACTTAAAATAACCTTATATATCTAGAGTATAGATAAGAGTCCAGCATTACCTTTTTCTGCTAGGGGAACAACTCCCTTAGCACCAATTACAAAGTGGCTTTGACCAAGTTTTTTGAGAGTGCTCACGCCTTCCTTTCCGGGGGCCCTTCATCCTAGGAATTATACATAGGGATGCTCAATAAATTTGGCCTGTGTGAGTGACTCAGGAGAAGCGATGCGCGTAAGAATTCATATACAAGAACACTGCCACGGTGGAATAGAGGCTCCTTCCTCAGAGACGTGCTCGGCTATTTGTGGTTTCAGTTTCCTTTCATCTGTTTCTGACTCAGAACTTAACACTGGCAAATTTGTCTAGCTCCTGAGAACTGTATATAAAATGCCAAAACTGTGTTTTGATCATTCAGAATTTCTGTTCCTTTGGCCCGTCCTCCCACCAGCCGTTAGCAGAGCTGAGTGAGGCCATGTCCCCCCACCTCTGGCTGGGCCAGCTCCTCTCGAAAACACAAGTCAAGGAACCTGTGGCCTGTGTCTCTGCTCTGTGCCTGAGTCATTCCACCACCTTCAGAATGCAGGCTGCGCTACCCCAGGAGAGGCGGTTGTAGTGACTGTAGTTGGGGACTGTCGGGCTCCTCTGCCTGCCTGTCTGCCTGTCTGCCTGTTTGTCTCTGCTGGAGGAAAGACAGTGGGCAGGTAGACTCTCGGGTGTGGGGGCAGAGGTAGGAAGTCCAAGGAGAATGTCATGCTCTGTGAGCCCAACCAAGAGCAGGCTGGGCTTTGAAAACTCTCACAAGCCCCCAGACGACGTGCAGTTACGTCAAGCCCGAGGAAGACTACAGAAATCAGACCCACAAACTCTGGGAAATTACAGCCCACGGCTCTTAGTCACTCTTAACAGGCAATCGAGAATATCGTTTTCAAAAACACTCCAGTCAGGTGCTGGCATGAAGAGCCATTGTCTCCCAGACAGAGTGACACTGCAGAATGGACTCGAGATGAGTGGGAGGAGGCCTTGCTGCGCGCACGGTGAGCTTGGCTGCTCCTCAAGTTCAGCCAGCATGCAGGGGTGCTCCTGTCTGCAGGAAGCCACCAGCGCCCAGAATTCCCAGGTGCTCGCTTTCGTAGGTGGGCCCGGTGAGCAGAGCAGGGCAGCCGCTAACGGGGCTGGCTAAATTGACTGCAGGCAAAAGGCGCTGTTTTGTGTCAGAGAGCCTGGATTTTGATGTCACTAACCTGCTGTACAGGGTCTGCCTCCTCTTCCCATTCGCCTTGAGCTTTGCTACCAGATGGGTGTCCTATACACTATCTAATGCCAAAGAGAGAAGTCCAGAGGTGCCAGGTCATGGTAGAGGGCAGTGGACTGGCTCGCAGAGGGGTCCCAGCTGGTGAACACAATCAGGCTGGAAGGATGTGAGCTTGCTGGGTGTGAAATGCTGTCCCCAAGTCTTAGAAGAAATGCCTAAGGCAGCCACTGGCCTGATGCTCACAGTAAGAGATGAAGAATGGACTAGATTTGAGTCTCCTGCTTTACTCTTCTAAATGCTGACACTTTATTTTATTTTATTTTATTTTGTTTTGTTTTATTTTACTGTTTGTAGTGAGTAGAAAAGCAACAATAAGGTAGAGGTTGGAGAATCTAGCAAGAGGGTGCATTTTGTAGCTCCAAAAGGTGCTGCCGCAGCGTAGCTCAGCCCGTGCATTCCGAGCCGGCCTCAGAGCTGCCTCTGAAGCGTACAACTGCCTCTCTTACCTGCAGACCCCTTGCACACCCAACTTCGGCTTTGCCAGCACCCAGGCCCCTCACCCGATCCTTGAAGTAGGAGTCCGCAAGGTGGATTTCCTAACAAGCTGATGTTTCAAAGGCTTTTCAGCTCTCGAAAACATGAAAGCCATGTTTAAAAATTTAAGGGCCTGAGATGTGCAGCAGGACTCAGCTCTGCGCAGGGCCACGATTCCCCAAACCCCAACTCTTTAAATTAAGATGTTTGTGGCAGCTCCTCACACTTAATGGAACACGAACCACATCACCCATTAATTATTGCTTGGGGTTTTTGCACCTATTCCCTGCACTGCAGAAGTCTTTATTGTTGTCAAAACTATTTTAGGGCATTTTTAAAGATACCCGATTTATCTGGGGTTGGACTTTTTTTTTAACTTTTATTGTGAAAATTTCCAAAGACTCTCCCAAGCTGAGAGCAAATGCCATTCTTGAGCGGGCGCACTGTGTGGCTTCAGCGGGTGTCCCGGTGCCACACTGCAGTTGTCCGTCTGCCCCTTCCCCAAACACACGGCCACACCCACACGGTGTGCATGCGGGGCTTTTTAAATTTTGCTGTAGCACTTCCGTGAGAGTCTCAGTACGGAGTGCTTCAGTGTGCATATTTTTAAAAAATATTTTAGAGGACCCTAATGTCATTAGCCAACTTAAAATTAATAATTCCTTTTGTACTGTATAACATTGAGCCAATTTTCATCATTACAGTTTGACTTGATTGGAAAGAAACCAAAATAAGTAAAACTCATTCACAAAGTCATTGCGCAGCTCTAACTCTGTTGTTAACCACCACTTGGAAATGCCACACACACACACACACACACACACACACACTCATGCATGCACAGCCAACTGTTCTCAAGCAGATCGATTAGCCAGGCACAGTGGTGCAGGACTATAATTCCAGCACTCAGGAGGCTGAGGCAGGAGGATCATTTTGAGTTCAAGACCAGCCTGGCTACAAAGAGAGCTCCAGGCCAGCCAGAACTGCATAGGGAGACCCTCAAAAAGACCAAAAAAAAAAAAGTAAAAGGTCAGTGGTTGAGCATGGACACCACCCCTCTTCAGCCTGGGAATGGATCTGCAGCCTGGACTAAGTCGAAACTTCCCTTGGTCATGATGGCATCCTGTGTCTGTTGTGGCATGTTCAGATTCCAAACAGCATGCATTATTGTTCTTGTGGCACATATCTGTGCAGTCCCCTTTGATTTCATCGGTGGAAGGCACGTGATCTTAGCCTGCCTTGGAGAGATCCCTGTGTGACAACTGAATGAGTTCCTCACCTGCCTTCTGCCAAGCCCTGGGCTTTGGGTTAGGAGAAGGTCGGGTCGTGGATGGGCAGATGAATTCCGACCCAAGCGCTGCATACTAAATTCTCCCTCTTCCTCCACGGCGCACGGCGCCTTCTTCACATCTGCTTGCGCTGTGGCAGCACTCTTGATAAGAAAATCAAACTCGGCAGATGGCCATCCGTCATTCAAATGGGAGGAAGCCAGAGACACTTCTGTCATTTGTGTGGAGCCACAAGCCCCTCTTCTAACGCGGTTGATTTGTCAACCTAACTTCTTTTTCTCTGCTGGACTCATTCTGAAAAGTGGGCTAGCCCCTTTGTGAGGGGACCATCTCCTCCTCCTGTGCTGTTACATCCACCACTGGCCATGGATGGACAGGACAGTAAGACCTGCCTGGTGGCACCCACGCTGTCACTTATTTTACTAGCCTACCAAGCTAAATCTTCATACCCCACCTCCATCATGTTGGGGTATTTCTGCGGAGACAAAGCCTCCTTGTAGAGCATCAAGTGATAACAGTACCGCAGTTTAATTCATTGTCCAGTGCCCTGACAGTCCAGCTACAAGGATCTGCCTACACGCGGGGGCTTTGTGTGTTTGAGGCAATGCCTGGCGTGTAACAGCAGCTCAGTAAGCATGTTACATCACAAGGCCAAAAGATGTTGGCTTACCAACGACAGGATAAGGAAGTAGCGTAAATGTCACAAACTGTGTGTGTGTGTGTGTGTGTATGTGTGTCTAAGGACTGAGCCCAGAGCCTTCGCACCAGCTATGTTCTCCAGCCTTTTTCTTTAAGACAGAGTCTCAGACCAGGTTTGGGAGTGTGCGCCTGTAATCCCAGCACTTGGGAGGCTGAAAACCGGAGGATGACTGTGAGTCCGATCTATGTAGTGAGACCCTGTAGAACCTGTCCTAAACACATAAAAACAGGACAAAGCCTCACTAAGTAGCCTAGGTTAGGGTCAGGCTTGTGATTCTCCTGCCTCAGCCTCCTAGAATCCTGGGGTTACAGATGTGCACCAGCATACCCGCTAACGTGAGGGCGTTGTAACTCACTGCGCAGAGAGGAAACTCAGGCCTTGCCTCCCGCTTTCTAAGGTCATGGGCAGGTGTGTACTCCCGGGCTACAGGTGTTACAGTCCCCATCGCTTTCTCCAGTTCATACCACTGTCACTCCTGCAGCACTAATTTAGGGTGAGACACGTAAAAGAAGAGAGAAGCCTGACGTTTGCGGAACTACTGCGAGCAAAGCACAGTCCGGGGTGCTATGTGTTCTCTCTCTCCAGCGACGAGCTCATGCCCGGGTGTCCTGGTTCCATCATTGATACACTGCCCCAGGGCTCCAAGCTGCCCCCTGCAGGTCAGCAGCTGCAAGTGCAGACAGAAGAGGCGGAGGGAACCATTTTTGGGAGGAGGAAGGGCAGGAAACGGGAAGGGCAAAGAGAACGTTGCGCGGGTGGCGCTCGCCACCCCAGCCTTCCGGGCTGCAGCCCACTTCTTGCCCCGTTAAGAACGATATGAGAGAGCTTGGTCTGTAATCCTGCTATTCCAAGTTTAGCATGGACCGGAGGTTTCGTCATTTGCGGGGACCTTTTAGAAGAGACCAGGGTTTCAGGGCCCGCCCAGACCTACTGAATCAAAATTAGCGTTGTTAATAAGCTCTCCAGGCAACTCATCTGTAAAGTTGGAGAAGCTGACCCAGAGCTGGGGACGGCGATTAAAGATGCTGACTGAGCAGCTCCAGGAACGGTGAGCTCGTCAGTGCGCGAAGGAAATTCTCCACGATGGCTTCAGAGGAAGAATAAGCAGAATCAAAAATTTTTTTTAAGTGTAACACAATTTCCTGCAACTGTGAATGTCGTGATTGGCGACCTGAAGCAGGAAATGGATCTTGCCTTCCCCAAGCAGTTTCGATTGATTTTGACAACAAAACCGTGGATGAGTTGCCACGCACACACGCACGCTATGCATGTGATTAGGCCCGAGCTAGCCCGGGATGTTATTAGAAACCACTGCTGGGTACTGGTTAGCAGACTAAAGGGTCCTATGGTATTTCTCCTTTAAAATTACAATTTTTTTGTTTTGCTTTTTGTTCGTTTTGTTTTTCAACATGCAGCACGATTTGCACAATTTAAAGTCGATGCAGACCTTTAAGAAAAAAATGAAATTGTGGTCTTTATTGAATTATTTGCCAGGGCTGGTGCTACATGCCTTAGCCCCCGAGAAGCTCTCTGCAGGGTGCCTGGAACCCCTGTGCAGGTCATTGGCCCGACGTCTGTGTTACCTTGAGCTACTCCATTCCCAGCTGCCAGCGCCTGTAGGAGGAAGTTAGAAGAGAGGAGAGAGGCTCTGTGGCTGGCTGGGCCACACACCTCATTGGAAGGAGATTCTCAGTAGTTAAGGTCTTCAGACCTACATCCCTGGAGTCCTAACCCTTTCCTGCTCCTCACCTACTTAGCATAGCCTTGGGCGCGTGGGGTTCCTCTCCCTGCAGGGCTTGCGGCAGAAATGATTGGCAGGAGGCGAGGCCAAGAGCCTGCGGCGCAGAGCTTGCTGGGAGAAGCGCGGGGCTTGTGTACACGTGGTCCAGCTGTGTCTCTCTCCAAGAGGGAGACAGGGTCAGAGAGCCTGGCAAGGCCTGACACTTTCTAACCACACAGTAAATCAACCGGGATAACAGAGACAGCCTGGTGAAATAAAAGACTTTGAGTTCCTGTTCCTCCCTTCCCCCTAATTAATTAAAATTTTTCGGTCCTGTGTCCTAAACTCAATAGCCTCTTCTGGCTTCTCAGTTTGAGGATCCCACTGTTTGAAATAATCTGACCACATTTCAGCGGCCCGTGATGGTCTCCCTAGGTGGTCTGCCCTTCTGTGTGGTCAGACAGCATATCCACATATTATCAGACTGGAATGGTAGAAGCCCTAGGTTCACACCATCGGCTGCCCCACAAACTCAGGCTTCCCATATGGGAAGAAAAAAATCATTCTTCACAAAGGCCTTAAAGAAGTATCGATTCACTTGCTCTTGGGTTTCTGCAAGGCCTGGTTTTGCCCACAGAAAGAGCCTCCTTCCTTTGAAATGATTTTAGAACTTTGTTGTCACAACCCTGTGAGAGCTTAGCTCGGAAGGCAGGGGGCCGGCATGCTGCAGCTGGCCACTCTTGGTCTGCACTCCAAACCCTGCTTTATGCGTGTGCCTTAGAAATCAAGTGCTTTCTATGGAAAAATGAAGATACTAGCAGCTCCTGTGTACTGAGCCTGTACTGTGCACGAGGAAGAGAACTAAGACTGTGTTGATATTGCCGCACTGTTGCGGCTACTTGGGACGGCCTGGGGTTCAAACACTGACAGAAGAGAGGTTACATCAGCCGCCTTTTCTGGGAAGATTCCCCAGGGCCGAATATGATTTAGCTGGGGAGGAAAGTTTGGGATCAGAGTGCAGGAGGGAGTGGACTTTAAACTGTTCCTTTCCTTGTGGATGCTTTCCTCTTTGCTAGCGCTGTTCAGTGTCAGAAAACTAACCAATCATTCAGTGTTCTCCGACAACAGAGTTGGAGAGTTTGAAGTACAGGATTAAAGATTCCCTTTGTCTTTCTGCCAAACGATGGGAGGTGCCACTGGTCTTCCTCATAGGCGAAGGAGGGTAGGAGGAACGAAGAAGCTGTCTCCCCTCTAACTCCAGGGAGGATGGACATGCTCCCCGGGGCCAAGTTCTTGGCCTCTCTGGCTCGGGCTGATTGCTGGTTTTATTGCATTCGTTTTCTTAGGGAAGAAGAAGGTTATGTTAATAACTATCATCTTCCTCCACAATTTAGAACAATTTGGTGTGATCTTTTATTGCCAGAGAAGTCTCAGCCATGATCTGCAGAAAACGAGAAATGAAAAATCTGCTTGCCTTTCTGATGCCTGCAACCAACCTGCTGTCTTTTGTCTGCTTAATCTAGGCCGAGCAGGAGAGCCTCCCAAGGCAGCCCCTGGGGCATGGGAATTCTCACCCCTTGTTGACTGGCAGGCCATCAGCTGGCTGCTGGGTTCTCAAGCTCCAAGGCCAGAGGTTCTGGGAGGCTCTGTGGAAGTCTGTAGGAGCTGAGCAGGTCCTTGTGGGCTTTATAAGGAAGGTGAGCCTTCTGGCCTCTGCGGGAATCGCCGTAGTCCATTATACAAGTTCAATCTCCAGTGCACCAGCAAAACAAAAACAGTGATTGCAGCGGCTGTAAACCGTCACGTGACCCTGATGCTCCCTGGCCATGTATGCATGACGTCAGTTCCTATAGGCAGCAGGGTGATCGTGGGCTGTGTAGACCCAAAGGCAGCAGTCCCGCCTCCAGATCACATTTAACTGGAGAGCACACTGGCGCGACAGGCACGTTAGAGAAAGTCTGCACCCCTGCATCGAGGTGTCCACCTTCGCGGTGCATCCCATTTAGGGTAAGAGTTCTGTCTGGAAATCTTAGCCACTTTAAGAAAGCAAACATCACTTATAATATTCAAAGAAGAAAAATAGACTGTCCCTGATGTTTTGGATTACAATTCTTTCATTAAAAAAACCAATGCATTATTAGGACTACACATCACAAAATAGTTGTGTTGTCCTATTACAGAAAAAGAATTGGAACCACTACTGTTAAAATTTATAGCATCTTGAAAGGGAACTTGAGACGTCTAGGAAACTTGCTATTCTATATTTGTTTCAATAAAGGTGTTGAACCTGTGGATCTTCGTAGTAAGTGGCAAAGCCTAAGGTGGGTTACTGCAAGCTTCGGAGAAACCTGGAAGGCTGAGAAGCGGTGGTACCATCTACCCCAAAGGAGGTCACTCCCAGAAAGTCCCTGGTTCTGAGGGCGTCAGGACCAAAGGAGAGAGCAGAGTAAGAAAACAAAGGGATGGGGCAAGGGGTGGATGGGCCAGACTTAATTGGCATCCTTAGGGGATTCCCAAGAACACACGACCCTCTCCTCAGCTCCCTCTTCCTCTATGGGACAGCTCTCCACCAAGAGGCACTTCGGTTCTGGTTCCTGCTCCGTGGATACAGAAGGTGGGCCCAGCAGTACAGAAGGTGCCTGCCCTCAGATGCCCCCTTATTGCTGCTGGCTTTTAATTAATTGCCGCCTGAAAGCGTACATCTTTTTGAGTACTGTAGGCACCTTCTTGACATTTATTCATTGTATATTCATTTATTTAGTACACAGGCATTGATTACCTGCTCCATGCTGGCAGCCATTCAGGCAGAGAGAAGTTGGCAGTTAAGGAAAAAGGGCTGTAGTCCCAGTCCTGCGGAGGTCTGTGTGAGAGAGCTGGCACCACGGCTCATGGCAGGTGAGATGGCCACGCAGACTCTGAGGGCCTCTTGGCTGTGTCCAGGGCCACACAGAGGAAAGGATGTGCCCATCCTGTCGAGACTTCACAGGGGGAAATCCTCCTCAGGAGCGGCTCTGAGGCTAGGCTGAGGAGGCCCAGGTGAAGCACAGTGAAAGGGCCCCGGACCTGGAACTGTGGGCTCAGCAAAGGGAGTTGGCTCTGGGGCCTCCTTCTACTGAAGGGGCTGCAGGTCTTTTCTGCATGTGGACCTAGCAGCGAGAGGGTTAGCAGCCCTGCCTGCCTCCCTCTCGTGGTCTAGGACTTGTGCGCTAGGAAGAGCTTTGCCCCTCTGAGGAGCCAGGAGCCAGCGGAAAGCTTCTCTCTGCTCTTCCTGCTGCCCTGGGGCAGTGGGCTTTGCGGGGGACCCTGGAAGCTCTGTCACCAGTGGCCAACTCCCTTTTGCTGCTGTGGTAGAGCCCAAGCAGCAGCTCCTGAGCCGCGTCCTGGGTGGGTTCTTTATCCACAGTCTTTTTGAATCCCCAACAGACTGCAGATCAGAGGAGCTGGGTTTCACTCCCTACTTTTAATAGCAATGAGATTTTCCCTCTTTGACTTTCTTAATCGAATGCAAGGGATGCCGACCGCTTCTCAGCCTTACAGGATGAAATAAAATCTATGTGCAAAACACATGGCGCACAGTAGAAAGTCAGGGAAGGACAGCTGCTATTAATCTCTGCTACCACGAGGAAAAGAACCTTCCATGCAGTTAGTCCAGAGCTGAGTTTAGGTGGAGCTCATCAAGCTGTGCGAGGAAAGCTGAGTGCAGGCTGGATGGTAGGAGGCTTTTCTGATGCAGGCTTTGAGGTGGGCCAGCCCAAAGAAGGGACCGGAGTTCAGTGGGTTCCTGAAAACCTCTGTGGTTCTCCACACGACTCTGAGCTCTCAGGAACTTCCCTAGGACGGTCTGTGCCGTGTCACCCCTCGCCCCTGCGAGCCCGTGTTGTCTCAGGTCAGAGTGGAGCCCCGTGTGGAGCACGGGGTCTCACCTTCTTGTGCTGTGTTTCTAGCATGACCCTTGTGCCCCTGGTGGGGTCTGGGCCTCCTGACTCGCCCTCCTGTCAGAATTCTGCAGCACACACCAGTCTGAGCTCTGAGCGCTGAGATATAAATAATTCTAACTTGAATACCAAACACACTCAGCCACACTTTTGCCACTGTGCCCTGGGGACAGGGAGTGTGAAGCGCAGGGAACTGCGAGGGCCGGAAGGCAGAGGGTGTCGGGGTCTCTGCGGAGAGTCTGGGGAGCGCAGCGAAAGAATTTCTGTGATAATATTATGGAAAATTCCCTCACAGCCTTTTATTCAATAGAAGTTCTTCCTGAGTGTTTCTCACGCCCACCTTGGGACTCGCAAAGTGACAAAGAAGCCGTGCTTTCTCACGCTAAGCCACAGACGAGTGTCTCTTAGGCAGAAAGTTGGTGACATTTTCTTTGAAACAGAAAGAAGGTGACCATCTCCTCCGAAGGCCCAGCCGGGCAGGCAACACAAGCACTTCGGAGGGAATGAGCCGAGAGCCCAGTGTGTACGGGATGGGTTCTGCCTAAGTGCTGAGGGGCTGAGCGACGGCCCCTCGGGGAGCAGATCTGGAAGAGCTCAGTGTGGGCCCCAATGCTCAGGCCAAGGGGCAGCGGAGGACAAACTGAGGACCTAGGACAAGTGCCTTGGGGCCCCGAAACTAAGACCTAACTGGAAAATAAAGGCTCCTGAAAGCTAGAGTGACAAAGGCCAGCCCCAGCCGGCCCATCCTCACCTGCCTCTCCTGCTGTCGCTGTTCTGCTCCCAGCCACTCCACAAGGCATGCAAGGTGACGACAGGCTGACCTTTCTGATCTCTGGTCTTCAAGGCTGGTTATGCTCAGGCTAGGTCTTATTTTCTCAGGGAAAGCGGGTTACTAGGAGGAGAGAAGAGTTGTGAGCAGGAGGGGCAGGGAGGAGAAAATGATCCATGAGGGTTTACTTGGGAGGGAAAAAAGAGGTGGCACTGGGGGTCAGCAGAGGGCGGTGACCCCCTCGGAACACCAGCACTGCTATTTGTGAGCAATTCGGTACACAAACGACAGCATTTATCAAAGTCTTGTTTCCGTTTGTAAACTCCACATGAGGTGACAATGGTGACCACGGCCACCTTCCCCCAAATCATAAAGCAAAGGAAGTTTGTAAAGCAAGGTGCCTCTATCTCTTCCAGAAGAGAGGGCCAGAGTGCTTACAGGAAATAGACCGTGGAACAGCAAAGAGGACCCCCAAGCAGATCCGAGTCCCCACGGGGCTGGCTGAGCAATCTGTGCCTTGTGTGGTAGCCTGTTGTGACGACGTTGTTAGGTGTCTATCTTTCTAGTGACAAATCAAGACTCCAGCACCACAAGAGGCCCCTGATTGATCTATTAAGTTTCAGCGTCGGATGGAGCAGTATCTTCCCTCGGGGCACTGCATATAGCCAAGATTAGTGTCTTTAAAAACAAAAAGCAAGTGACCATTTTTCCTGAGCTAGGTAAATAAGAATCAGTAACTATTTATTATCTCAATATCTCCCCAAAAGATGTAGTTCCCTTGGGAGGCAGCTAGTTTATTATTTTGTCTAAGTTTTCTCTCGGGGATTCTTCCTTTCTGGGAAATGATTTAGCAGAGTTCTAATGCCCCTGCGAGTGCTGTCCTAAAGGAGAGTAGAAGGGCCAGCCAAATAGCTCAGCAGATTAAAGCACCTGCAAGCAGGGGCTGGGGGTTTGATTCCCCCGGCCTGCTGTCCCACCACCACCCCCGGGGACACACTGAGACAATAATTGAGACTGGCCGTGGTGGCGCGCACCTGTAATCCCAGCGCTTGGGAGGCTGTAAACAGGCGGATCTCTATGTGTCTGGTCTAGTAGTAAGACCCTGAGCACCCTGTAGATCCTTCTTCCCTAAAATACAAAAAAAAATAAATAAATAAGTAAAAGAGAGTGGAGCTCTGCTCTGGTCACAGGCTAGCTTGCGCTTCCGAGACACACCCTCTTCCCATCACCCCTTGTCAACTGAGACCACATAGGTTTCTGTCCCTAGGGAGAGTCTGGGACTGCAAGGAGCTGAGCTCCACCCAGGGAACTCTGCAAATGTGAAGACACTGGGCGACTCCTGCCCAGGCTTGACCTCTCTGGGATCCAGCAGATGAAGATGTGCAGTATGTCCTGTTGCTTTAAGAGACAGCAGCTACCCCAACGGGCTCCCTGCACCCCCTGGCCCCTGCTTCCCACACTGTGTCCCCCAATGACAAAAAGATACCACCAAGAGAACCCCACTCTGCAGTGACACCAAACAGACGCAGGCAGAGGCTTCCCATCCTTCGCAGGGGTTTTCTCCTTCGGCCACCAGTAGCAAACTGGAGCCTTCTTTTGAATGAGTTGATCCAGTGCTTTGAGGTCATGCAGACCTAAATAAGTAGGTGTGTTCCCTTTTCGTTACTCTTTATATAGCTGCCTGCTGTCACCCGAGACAGGTGCGTGGCACTCGAAAGCCTCTCTCCTACCTGCCACCTCCCTCCCACCTGGGGACCCCAGAAGGATTAATTAGATAGATCTTCAATATACTTTGCACTCCTTGGAGAAAGAATCGACATACAAGCAAAGTATTATTATTTCTAAGAGCGATGATACTTATTAGCTCCGTGTAGGACCATTAAGCAAATAGATTATGTTTCCCTTTAGAGAAATTATCTCCTAGCTTTCCTCACTCTTACTGTCTATAGAACAGAGTTATACCCTTAAGTTAGTTTTTTCTAAGAAGTTTCGAAAGGGTAGTGTCCGGTTAGCTGGTGAAAGAAGGCAGAGCAGATTTCTAATTCTAAGCATGACTCTGTAAGTTGCATTCAAGGGCTCAGTCACAACGAACACTATCACCCTCACTCTCATTTATAATATGCCCTTGTCTCCCTTGGAATAATTACACACTAAACACGGCTCTACATTTCTCGCTTTGTTCATTTGGTGGCCTTTTGCCCCAGCACACTGCTGAACCCTTTGACTAAGTCACACTGTAGTTAAGTGACTGTTCAGAAATCACAGGGTCATCGTTGCAAACATACTTGTGGTCATATTTTACAAATTTATAATGTAAGCTGTGAGTGGAAAATTTTAAATCCAAGCTGCAGTCTCCACAGAAGTCTCAGGGAAAACTCAAACCAGTATTTTCCACATTGTGTCAAAATTCCTTCTCGGGAACTTAATACGCGCTCGGTGTTCACATAAAACCAGTCAGCCTCCCCCGCAGTTTGGAATTTTTTTTTTTATTGGTTTTTGAAACAGGGGCTTGCTGGATAGGCCAAGCTTGTGTTGTACTCCTGCTGGAACCCAGGCTGGCCCCAGTCTCCTGTCCCTATTCCTGCCCCAGCCTCGCGAGTGCTGTGATTACAGGTGTGGCCTTATTTTGCATAATTTGACACAACCTGCGCAGGTCTCATTGGGAATTGTTTGCTCTTTGTCTTTTTGTGGCATGAAAATGGTGGCACATAGCAAAGGTGAATAGCTGGCTAGCAGGAAAGCAGAACCAAACACGAAGCAAGGACAGCAACGATACACAAAAAAATTGAGGCCTTCCAGCGAGTTGCATGACTTCTGGAGACGAGACTCACAGCGGTGTCCGTGAGCCAGATGTGGTCGTGGGGAGGGCGTGGTGTCCTGGGCGAGCGAGCTCAGTAGCCGAGGTGCCACCCGAGGCCCCCAGTCCGGGGGAACGGTGGTGTGACCAGAAGGGAGAAGTGGCGAGGCTGGTGTGCGTATCCGTGACAGGATTCTGTGAGGAACACCTCCCCACAGTCCCAGCTTCTGCGAGTGCCGTGATTTGTCCTCACTCTCGGCAAGGCGTGTGTGGCTGGCCTTGTATTGCTAGCTTGTATTTTATGAGAATCGTCCACTCCCTTCTGAGGGGTCTAAGCAAAACTGACCAACCTCTGGACAGTAGGAGACAGGAAAAAAGCAACCATAGAGACTTCGCCCGGGAGAGCCCCAGTAATGGATTGCTGTTAGTTTTGTGCCCTGGCCCCCAGGGCTCCACCCTGGAAGAGCCTGCCTGCAGCATCTGAGGGGGCCGCCCAGCCATGTGACAATTGGATTGTGTGTGCTCTCAGGGTTGGTATAAAGAAAAGTGGGAGATGACACCCATCCCGAAGGCGAGCTCACGCCTCCCGCAGTTCACCTCCAGCCAGGAGGCACCAAAGAAATGCTTAAGGAACCAACCGGACAGCTTTGAAAGCATCCTTCCTCTTACATTGAGCATCCTTTAAACTCAAGGTCACACCCTTTTCCTGGAAGCCTGTTGTCTGGAGTCTGAGGTGAAATTCTTCCAGGACAGGAAAGGCTTTCAAAAGCACTTTTCATTAGAATCCGAGTGTCTTCCAAGCGGTCTCAACAGATAATCAAAACCAAGTTCATTTTATTATACCCACCCTAAAAGTAAAATAGCACTCATTATTTTTAAGAAATTGAAAAAGACATGAAAGATACAGCCTCAGTTAAAATGTTAGTGTTTTCCCTCTAGGATTTCTTCACTTGTTTTTCTTTTTCTCTTTGCTTTAGGTGTACACTTTCTGTTTTCCCAACTAACATGATTCCAAGAACAAATGTGTGAGTTCAACAGTCGGTGGCGTTAATCAGAATGCAGTGGTGGCACAGGATGTGTCCACAGTTACCCCCAAGTTGTCTCCAAATCCTTCCCCACTCTGGTCCTCAAAGCTGACCCCTCTTCAGCCCTTCATCTGATCGCCATTCAGCAGGTTCAATGCCCGAGTTCCAGTGGTGAAGCCTGCTGGTGGCCATCCACATCCGAGCTGCAGGCCCCCGCCCACATCTGCTGCCGATGGACGGCCAATGGTCATGCTTTGTGGCCGCGGGCTGGGTACAGGGGAGCGTCACCAGAGCCCTGAACTCCTAAAGGGACATGTAGCTGGGTGCAGGCAGCAACACAACTGATGCCTGCTGCTTCTAGAACACGTTTCACGGCGGATTTGTCAGCAGACGTGGGGCCTCTGAGAATGCTCCAAGGTGAAAGCCTAACATCACTGGTGTGGACGTTGAGGCTAAAGCCCTTAACCCTGGGACGTGGTCTGAACAAAATTAAGTGCTTCCTTAAGCAGCTTAGATTTATCTTGTCAGTGCAAATGATGGGAGGTTTCTTTGTGTGCTTTAGAGACGAGATTTGTGTGTGTGTGTGTGTGTGTATGTGTGTGTATGTGCATGTTAATCTGAAGCATCGTCTCCTTCCTTCACTATGTCACTATCCACTCTGTCCCTTTATGATAGACAGCGTTCGTCTATTCCCTTGCCCTAAACTTAATTACTTTGCAATTAATTCTTTGTTGAAAATAGCAGGGCTCCTAAACTTGGAACATCTCATTGTGAGAAAGGCTGTTTGTAGATAGAGGTCGAGAGGACGTTGTGGAATATTCTGCAGCACTGTCACAGATATTTTGAATGAAGATGGGGAGAGGCCAAAGGCCCGCTCCTAATAAGGTAGCTGGGGAAGGAGAGGGCTTTCTCCAGGCAGACTGGGTAGGGTCAGCTTTGGGGAATGAATTTTAAACATAATATCATAGAAAAAAATCTCCATCTGATAATCTCAAGGAGCTAAATTGTTTTAGGATTCATTGTATGACATCTGTCTATACAATACATTATTTTGGTTAATCTTTACGTAATGCTCCAAACTAGGGGACCCTAATGCTACATTGTCACCATGGTGCAGCTTGTTCAGATGACACAGGTAGCCCTCAAGGGGTTCATCTCATGCTCGTTGGCACCCCAAGATTCCTGAGTCCCGTCACAGCCCTGTAGGAAGGGGACCTCAACATTCCAGTGTCAGGGAGCAAAGATTAAGGCTGTAAACAGGGAGGCCCCTGGTCCCAGTTCATCGGATTCACACTGCCTCTGTCCTTGTCCCCCACCACCCGGATAGACACCTTCCCGATGTGGCTGTTGGTCATCTGAGTGCTCCCAGGAGGGGCGCTGCTCACGGAAGCCTAAGCAGTGCTGTGTGCCCGCATCCGGGGCCTGTGAAAGGCTGAGGCTGATGAAGCGCCCAGATCACCCTGCAGCCTTCCCTGTACCTTCCCATCCGTCCTCCCTGCCGACAGCGGAGGTTGTCCCCAGCACCTTCACGGTGCACAGGGAGGGAGTTCTGTCCTTGCCTGCTAAAAACCCATCTAGATAAGCGAGGACGAACCAGGACGGGGTGCTCCCAGAGCTCACGCCACCAGGGTAGCCAGGCCCAGCCAGTTGTGCAGAGCGGGTCACAGACAGGAGCGCGTGATGTGTGTGACTCCAGGGCTCCAAAGGGAGCGGAGGGAGGACGCTGGTGTCCCCACTTCACCCACACTGCAGTGACACCGAGGCTCTGCTTAGAAGTCCGCAGGGGAGACGCTCTCACCTCCTGCAGGAAGCTTCTCTCCGATGCCCTCAGTCCCCTTGAGTCCACTGGGGTTCGGCCTGTTCCCCTCTTCAGACTGAGAGGAAGAAGCTCTGGGTACAGTACTTGTGGGGAAATAGGGGCTTGCGATCCATCAGCAAATATGCAAGAGCTATTTTCCAAGGAGCTCCTGGGTCCCAGACGTTATGACGGGGACGTAAGATCTGAAGGTAAACAAGTTGTGGCTGTAACATCCCGGGAAGGGCTGACACTTTATACCCTCTGGGAGGAAGGGGGGAGGAGACTGTGTGCAGGGGACAGTGACACGCCATGACAGCTACAGGGATGGTTAGAACAAGAAACAGCAACCTCCTTTGGGTGGTTTGGAAAAGCTGCCCCTTCCTGTGCTGGGTGCGCTTGGAATAGTGGGGTGAGACCACGGGTCCACCCAAGGGATGGGCGTCCACCTGTCCCTTCTCAGATGCCCAGAACGGGCCGCGCAGCGCGCTCAGCATGAGCCCCGGACACGCTGCCCACACGGCGACCAGTCCAGCGTCGGCAAAAGCGGGAGGAAGAGTGTTCCCAGCAGAAGGAGGCGAGGGCCGGAGTCCTCTGCAGTCTTTACGAATGTGGAGCGTCTAAGTTGCTGTGAAGGCGAGGGACAGGGTGGCTTTCTTCTCTAGGGAACTTCCTGGCTGTTTGGCTGCGCAGCCTTATCCCCGGGGGACATTTATGGCTGATGAGAGACACCCGGAGGAGAGTCCTGACTTCTCTCCCTGCCGCGCTGGCCGGCCGTTCCTCCCCCTCCCGAGGTAGGGATGAGTGTGAGCTCACCGTGGTCCCGCGTTGCGGAGGAGGAAGCGGCCCCCGAGGTGCAGGGGGGCCCCTCGAGTCGCGACCACGCCGGCTCTGCTCCGGAGACCACGGGGGTGGGGGTGGCCGTGCAGGACGGGCTGCGCTTCGCCTTGCACACTGCTGATCGGGCGGCCCGAGCGCATTCTCCACGGCCTCGTGCGTGACGGCTGTCCCGCGAAAGGCGGAAAGGGCAACTTGTTAAATATTTGAATTGATTGGCCAGTTGGCATTCGAATCTCATGCAGGGAGCAGGGCACAGTTACTCTTCCTGTGCTCAGTACTTTTTTCCCCCTCTGTCTGTCTG
>NDGN011448460.1:0-24954 GCA_002564285.1 Tympanoctomys barrerae
GAGTCATGGCCATTGCTTGGCCAATGTGCTCTCTGTCAAAGCCTGAGAGAATGTTTTCTCTCCCTGTGACTCTCCTATGATTTTCCTTGACATGTTTCAGGAAATTATCATGACTTTTTGAGTATTTAATATGTTCAATATGCACATTAAGGGGCCGGGGAGATGGCTCAGTGGAATGAGGGCTTCCTTGGCAAGCACAAGGGTCTGAGTTAATCCCCAGTTCTGCCAAAAAAAACAAAAACAAAAACAAAAACAAAAATGCACATTAATCCTTTTGACAAGTATCTTGCCCTTAACTTGCTTATTTACAACATGCCAACAGCATGCTGGGTAATACTGTAAACTTTTCCTATTTTGGCATGGTAACATTTGTGAGGCATTCCTGTTGCCCAGTACCCATTCCCTTGATGTCTACAATATCACTCTTTGGTAGATTTTCATGTATATGGCCAAAGGAACAACCTCATGTTTCTAAAAGGCCTAGAGAACAAATACCAGGTTTCCCTCCTCTTGCCCTTTGTGTTAGTCATTTTAGCAAATTACTGGAAGATGGCAGTTTCCAGCCTTAAAAGGGCTGTTTCTTCATTCTTCCTCTTCTGTGTGTAGCACTCCTTTAAGTAACTTCTGTAATGCTGGCTTAGTGCCGTGACTTCTCTTAGTTTCTGCTTATATATTTTTATTCTTCCTGAAATTTTATAGGATAGATATGCTTGATATAATAATGTAGATTTACAATTATCTTCTTTCAGATGTTGAAGTACATTATTCAGTGTGCTCCTGACCTGAGAATTTCTACTGCTTAATCTGCTGTTATTCTGATGTGTTTGTTTTCAGGTGATTTGTCATTTGCTCTTGAAGCTTTCAATTTCATTTTAATGCTTCACTCAACATTTTACCTATGACATGATGTGGAGAGATTCTTTCCTGCTCACATCAGCTTGGAGTTCTTAATGCTCCCTGTATCTCAGTGTGCATATCTTTCCTCAGCACTGAATAGTCTCCAATTTAGTCTGCACTTCAGCCCCTCGTGAATTCCAAAAACATTCAAATTTGTTTTTTTAAAAAATCATACCACAGAGGTTTGCATGTTTTTATACCTATTTTCCTTTATTGTTGCATAAATGAAATCATTATCATTTTTATCAGCATCCCTCCTACTGTTTTATGCTTAATCAAACCTACTAGTAAGATTTTCATTTAATTTTTAAATTTGTCTAATTGTGGTTATTTCCAAAATTCCTTTTTTTTCTAGAACTTATCCTTTATAAAAGTGTTATTTCATATAACATTACCTTCCATATTTCATTATTTTTAATTTCTAGATCCCTTGAGTTTTGATGCCATTTAAATAATCATTGTGTTATGTCCATCAATATTTTATACATTTTGATGTCACTGAAATAAGTGACCATGAAAGTAATAATTTTTGGAGGAGACATAGTTTTATGTTTCTTGTATTTCTATGTTGAGAAATGTGTATTTGTTAAATTTAATGGTTTTTTTCCACTTTATGTGAGGACCTTTTTAAGATACAGCCAGCTATCTCTTGATGTGATAGATACGGGCTTATTGGGAAGTGTTTATTCTCTTCCATAGAATAGTTTTCCTTTTACCTTAGCATTAGCTCATATATTTTCACAAAGTGCTCACTATATCAGGGGCTGAGGTTTTTCTGTAGGTTTCATAATAGAAGTGTTTTGCTATTGGCTGAGGCAACCATGCTGAAGCCTATAGAGTGTATGTAATGAAACTCTTGTGATTATACCTAGAGTTGTCAAAAAATGTATGTTTTTAAAGGGCATAGAATTAACCTGTACTGAGGCTTTCCATGCATAGGCTAGCCATGGTCATTGTGCTGTTCATTTCAGCAGTGATTGGAGAGTAATTGCCCAGGAGGAACTTTTCAGACATCTGCTCATTGTGTGTGCTTTGGGCATGTGTGGAGGACCACCTGGTCAGCTTTCCTTGAAAGAGGAGCACTTGTCTCCATTTTGGCTGTGCCTGACCCTATTTCCATGCACTGATATATAGAGAGCTGGTTAGGACTTTTCCTTACCCTCCAATTGGCTTTAAGCAATGCATATTGGTCTAGCTAAGGTGCTGGTGGTAGTCTTTAAAGACTACCAAGGGATTGAGCCTTGCGATAGAGACTAGGACTTCCTGGGGTTTGAACCATCAGAGCTGAAGCACCAATCCCAACACATTAGATATGTCAGTTGTATGGTGCAGATTACTCTTTCAGGATATCCTTCTCTCTACATATCACAGAGGTGAATGCAGGCCTCCTACCTAGCCCAACTCACAGCACTCACCTACTTCCTGACAATTCTACTTCCTTCTACTTTTCACAGTCACTCATCCTCAAGCCACTCCTTTCTTCATGAATGAATAAAACCCAGGGTAAGACTTAGGTTGAGGCCTTTGTTCCAGATGGCCATCATCATGGCTGGATGTAGGACCGCTTGGCTCCCCATAACTACAAATATGCCTTAGTGTCTTTATTCCCACAGTGAGTTATACTGGAAGTGGTAGATTGACATTAACTTGATGGGGTTCCAATAACATATCCATGGATTACAAATACAAACTTCCCAGACCAACACGAGGACCAGAAAGGGCTTTCCTTAGGTGTGGTTATCAGCTGAGAATTTTTATCTCCCTAGTTCTTTATAAATGTTCACCAGATTTTGAGTGAGATTTGATTGTACATGGTAAGGTCTGCTGTCTTTTGTTGTAGGGGGATAACAGCTCAACACTAGACTGTGAATCTTAAGTACTAAAATTGTCATGCTTGATCTCCCACACCACATAGAAATTGGCAACAATGGACAGCAACAAAATTAATAGCAGTAAACCAAAATCGGAAATAGGGTAAAATCCCAGTACAAACTATATCAGCCACAGCCCTCACAACAACCATTACAAGAATGATAGGGGAAAAGATAATATAAGCCAAAAAGTTTTAAAATAAGAGAAAGAAGAAATTAAGAGAGAAGAAAATATGAGGAGAGAAGCAAAATTAGAATATTCAAAAAAGTAAAAGAGAAAGCCAAACAACAATAGAAAATGAAGGGGGAAAAAAAGCCAGGTGTGGCAATACAGACCAACAGTGCCAGCTACCTAGAGGCAAAGGAAGCAAAACTGTGTGCCCAAAGTCAACCTGAACATGTAAGAGACAATATATTGAAAAAGAAAATTAAAAAGCATTGGAATGTAGTTCAGTAGCATAACATCTCTGGGCTTAATCCCTAGCATCATGTGCATACACATCATTCTACCATAATATACACATTTGGAAAACTAAAACAAAATATATATTGAGAGCCTGGTACCAGAGTGATTCCTTCTTGCATGGGTACATGTGGCTGCTTATCCCTTCCCAGGGGTCTTCAGGGGAGACAGATGGTGGGTACCCTAGTTGTGACAGTTGTTGGTATTCACTGCGTAAAACTTATTGGACTTTTGACACCAAAAACACTAAGTAAGCCTCCACTACCCAGGGCTGTCATGGAAGTCATTGTGGTATTCAATACTAAAAGCTGCTGAACTTGTCTACAGAGCAGGCCACTGGGTACTGTGATGCCAGATGTCATGTGGTGAATACTGATGGCCCCCTCCCTTCTATGTCCCTAGCTATTTCTAGGTCTCTCAGGCATGTCTGTCTCCCCAGAAATCTTTCTGTGTGGTCATTTTCTTTAAGAGCCTGTTTGGAGGTGCTAGCAGTAGACTGCAGCGACTGGCATACCCTCCTCTATCAAGGGTGGCCATCCTCTTCGACCAAGAACACAGCTTCAGGAGGGCTATACACGGAGCATTGAGGAAGGAAGGGGACACCTGCCTAACCAGCCAGATTAGCCAAAATAACCCTGGTGATCAATGGGTAACAGATGTTGGGGCCAGATCACCCTCACATCCTAGCCATTCTCTTTTTTGTTCCACTTTGCTGTTACAAGTTCTTAATTGGATACTTGAGGCCTGGTACACAGTATTTTTCTTCATAGACAAGAAAAATAGCTGATTTTTAGGGTATAAAGTTTGGCATTTCCTATTCTACCATTTTACTGACATTATGCCCTCCTATACTCTGCTTTTTAAAAAATAATGTGGCAGACTCCAAATCTCAACAGTCACCTGTTATGATATATGTATTCAGTTTTCTTAACGCTGAATCCCCTCTGAAATGTATGTTTTATAGCACTGTGCTAGTTTTAATTTATTATCTTCAATTCTTATGTAACTTTCCTTGATTTGACAATCCTATTAGTCTAAATGTACTTCTTGTCAATCATTAGCACTTAGCATAAGTCTTCATTGCCTCAAGCTGTAGTCTCTATCTGACATTTCTCATCTTCTCAGAAGAAAGGTGCCTTTCTTTCTATACTCCAGTTCATCAGATGTGAACTCCCTTTAGCAATGCTGAATGTTTCAGTCTCCTCACATAACCAGCCTGAAGTCAGTCCTTGAGGATACCAGAATCTACCAATTCCAGGTTGTATAATTTTCAGAAAATTATTTGATATTGTATAACTAATTTTACTTGCAAAAGTATTAGCTCATAGCAAAATTATATAATATATGAAATTATATATATATATATATATATATATATTAGAGATCATTGATAGAAATAAAAACTCTTTTACATCATGGACAGTCATATTTAAAAGTTTACCCAAATACTCTAAGAACTGTATTGAATTTTTAAAAACTTTTTCAAAATTCCATAATGAAAAAAATCCCCAAATCAGGAGATGGTAGTTGAGGTCTACAATAGCCAGAAAGTAATAAGAATTCTGGTAGAATGAAACTGAAGATGTTTCATATAGCAAGTATAAAGCTATGTGACAGTTTATGAATGTAAATGGTAAAATAGTTATTTGAAATCTATATATTTCACTGTATAAAATGTAAATTTGTGGAAATATTGGTAGAGAAAATTGAAACATATAATGACTTTTAATATAGTAATAGTGCTTCATTACAGTTGCTGATTTTGATAACTAGATCATAGTGTTATAATAGTAAAAATAATACCATGGTTTTTGAAATACCAAGGTACTTATATTAAGGATTATGTCTAAAACTTACTGTTTGTAAAGATTATAGTCTTTGTTGCATTTGGTCACCCTCTCTGGCACAAAAGGTTTCACCAAGAACACAAGTTGCCATACCTATGGCCATAACCATGGCATATGAAGCTGACTGGGCCACAGGACTCAGATATTTAGTCAAACAAAATTCTATGTTTCTATGAAGGTGTTTTTGGATGGGATTATCATTAAAATTGAAGTACTTTGCAGATTTATCTCTACTATGCATGTGGACCTCATGTATGCCGTTGAAGGCCTTAACAGAATGTTGTCTGACCTCCCTTTAATCAGTAGACTAATAGAAAAATAATTTTACCAGTAGAATACTCTAGAGTTAAACTGAAGCTCTTTCAAATCTTTAACCTATTGTCCTAACCTATCTGCTTGTGCATTCATTAAACCAGCACAATCGCAGCAGCCAATTTCGTGTGAGTGTGTATGTGTATGTGTAAAAAGAATTATGTCATAAAGCTTTTTTCTTGAAATTTGGCAGCTTATTTCTTTATTAAACAGTCCTCTGAGTATTTTTTACTAGACTCAATACTATAGTCCAGAGCTTCAAAAGAAATTAATTGGAAAAGCTTTTGTCTCTTTAATCTTTGTTTTAGTGGACAGATTAGAATATTTTGGGTTTTATATTGTCATGTATGGTGATATCACTATAACTTGTTTTTAAATTATTTGATAGTATACCTGTACACAAACATAAACATAAATTAAAAATAAAATGAAGCATTAACATTTGGGACACAGCATAAAAACAACTGAGAATTCTTTCTGCTACTCTTGAAATTGAATATCAAATTATATAAAATAAAAATCCTTAAATGTAGCTATCTTGGAGATTGTTTCAAGTAGAAGATTGAATATATGAAGAGGAAGAAAAATGAGGAGGATGAGGAGGAGAGGGAAAGGAAGACAGGAGGGATAGAATGGGAAAGGGAAAATGGAATGGGGAGAGGGAGAGAGACAGAGCGGGCCCATTCAAGTTATTATGTATTTTTTGCACACTGGCATATAATTTTTTCCAAGTGGAAGAAAAGTAAAAAATTAAGTTTAGAAAAAATATAAAATTATAAGATATATGTAAAAAGTTTCATTATCATTTACACAATACAATTTTTGAAATGCAATTTTAAAAATAAACACTGAGTTACATTTTTATAAAGTATGCCAAATGCTCTTTCCTGATTATATAATGTCTGAACTGGTTAATTTTTCCCTGAACTTTTGGAAGAGTAGAAATTATAACACTTTATTTTGGCTCAAATAAGAAAGGCTTTTAATAAAGATTTTAGAATTTAGGAGCATTACGTTCAGAACTCACTAAATATCTAACATCTCAATGTTAAAAAGTCTAACAAAATGAAACAACCCTAAAACCAACCCACTCAGCATTAATATAGCCTTTTTTATTACAATTTTTTCTTTTAAGTACAAATTTTTAAAACAAAAGTGGGAAAGAAAAAATATGTGTTTAAAAATAGGCAAAGACTCATATTCTTCAGGTAAAACTTTAACAAAGACTACCCAAGTCCATACCTAAAACTAAATCATTCAGGCTTGTAGCAAAATTAGTAGTCATAATAGAAACCAAATCAATTATTTACAAGAAAACCTCTAAGAAATATGCCCCTGAGAGGCACTAACATTTGTTTTGTATCATCTTCAAGACTTGCTCATTTTACTTTTTCAAATAATGTTAACATTTTAATTGTGTATCAGCGACTATGTGGTTAATGCTTTGATATTCAGAAAAGATCCTTTTTCATAAACCCTTGCCATCTTCCTGAGAAGAGCTTTGGTTCTGCTTTAGATGTCTCATATAAATTAAGCACCTTATAAAATATTAATATGGATGTAGATGACACAAGATGCCACCTAGATAGTCAAGTTACCTCTCTGTATATTTAGGAATTACTCTCTCCTTCAAGATATTTGCACTAGAAAACTTAGTGTGTATGATTAATATTTCATTAGACGAGGATGAGTGATCAGAACCTTGGCAAACCTGAATTCAAAACAGCTAACAAATACTTCTAGTGTTACACCATACAATTGACTCATTACAAATTTATTATGAGAGAAAACAAGCACAGTCACACAGCTTTGAGACACACCTCAAGCACTGCTTTTCAATACAGAAAAAATAAGATAACATAATGCTTATGAAACTTATTTCTCTCTGAAGAAATTTCCTTAATTAAAAAATGATTTTTAAGCTGGGAATGGTGGTATATACCTAGAATCCCAGAATTCAGAAGGCTGAGACAGAAAAATTGCCATGAGTTTGAGGCCAGCCTCAGCTGCACAGTGAGTTCAAGGCCTGGCTGAACAACATAAAGAGACCTTGTCTCAAACAAAAAAAAAGGAATATTTCAGGTATAAATAATTAAATTAAATGTTACAAAAATGATTTTAAAAGGTTTAAGAGCACTAGAATACTATTGTTTTTCTGTCAAGTAGTATCTTAAATATTACATAATTTTGCGTATCTTTTGCTAAAACGGACTAGTTTCAGAGTTTATGGAAATTTTTGTCCATAAAAACAATTTCAAAACTATTATAAAAATGGTCTTTATAGCAAAGTAGGAAGTATCCACATCAAAAGCAGCAAAATCATTCTTACATGCTAAATTGTGACCCCTTATACTTTCCCATAACACCAAATTCATATTTTCAATCACTAATCCCCAGCAACATAGAATGTTACTGTATTTGGAGACATAATATTTAAAGAGCCAATAAAATTTTTAAAAGATCATTAGGGCACCCCTACTCCAATATGATCTGTATTCTTAAAAGAGGAAATTCATATACAGATACAGAATGTGATGCACAGTCACAGGGAAAATACTCTTCTCCACAAGTGAAAAAAGTCCTGAACAAGATTGTTACCTCACAATCATCAGAAGGAACCACCTTAATTTATCCCAACTCTCAACTTCTATACTGAGAAAAAATAAATTTCTGTTATTTAATCTAATTTGTACCTTGGTTATGGCTGTCCTAGCAAACTCATTAAACAGTCACTTTTCTTCTTCTTCTCTCTAAACTTCAATCACCTCTCCGCAGTGGAGATGAGAAGATGCTTTGACCCTAACTTCCCACTCCTCAGAAGCTGCTTTCTTTTGTGTGTCAAGGACATCCTTTTATAGACAAACCAACAATACAGTTTCTGTCTTTTCCCATATATGAAATTAAAAACTGAAAGATACGCATCTTGTAACAGGTAGAAGACATCTCTATATCAGTTATGACCTGACTGCTAGTGGCAAGGAGGAGATTGTGCAGGAAAAATACTTCATGTGGTAGTGTGAAGATCAGAATTGTGAGGTTAAAAAGACATCCTGAAGAGATATAAGTAAACACACAACATTCAATTCTTCTGAAAGTGGAATATGTATGTTCTTAAATGTGATACATAATATAAACAGATCTGTTTAGGATATGAACAAGGAGGTGTGGAAGATATTAATGTCTTTCACGTATTTATGAGGTATGATCAAAAATATACTAAATGCTGCTGCTGAGTGATAATCCAGTGACAAGACAGTATTATAAAAACATTACCATTTATTCTCATCTACCTTATTCACCAGATCTAACTCCATGCAACTTCTGGATATTACTCAAAGTCAAAATAAACATAAAAGGTGAATGTTTCAAATCCAGTGAGAACAATGAGTCAAGACAGTGCAACAAAAAAAGCTCATGAAAGAGACTTCCAGACCTACTTCAGAATGAGGCAAAATGATGGGGTATGTAAATTTAAAGCAAGGAAGTTTAGAGATTGCTTATTGGTAATTGTCTTCTCCTGTAAATGTTCTTAAAAATTTCACTTCATTATAATTTTTCTTTCACACTTCACATACTTGGCCTAACAAGTGGTACTTGGGAAAAACGATAAATTATTTTACTACATTCTTCCTTCTGCAGTACCACAAAATTTATAAATTAGCTTTCATGATTACTATCTAGAGAGTTGGGTACAAACATTTTAAAAATTATGATGTTACTTTGAGAATAATTTCTTATGAAAGTGAAAGCTAATTGGGAACTATGTTTTAAGAATAGATTATTAAAAATCAAAAGCAAATTTACACATTACATAATATCTTTTCTTTTTCTTTCCTTTTTTTTTGTGCTGGGAATCAAACTCAGGACCTCATACTTGTCAGGCAGTTGCTGCACCACTGAGTTAAATCCTTGGCCCCATAATTTCTTTAAGTGTTTCCCCTGGGGGAGCTACAGGATAATTAAATATAATCCCATCTTCAAAGACATCTATTTTTTGTGATATGAAAAATAAGGTCTGGGATGGAAACAAGATTGTTTTATGGTTTTGCTCTCTTTCACTGGCTACAAATAAAACCACCAAATGCTATGACACTGTCATCCAGAAAGTTTTAAAACCAACATTAGGGGGATGTTTATTAACCTAAACTGGAAACATTAATAAATAATATAGCCAAAGATGGGAGAAAAGACATTTGAAGTAATGTTAGCATAAACCAAATGCTCAAATGAGTATCAGTCCTTGCCATTTAAAAAACTGAAGATTGAGTGAGAATATACAGGATCTAGAATTTGAAATTCATTCTAAACTCAAAGTCACAAAACTTTAATCTGTGCCAATATTTCAGCTATATTGCATCCTTCCCCACAAAGAAACTATACACTTTAAGACAAATACTTGCTCAGATTCTTATGTCACATCAACATCTACATAACACGTTAAAGAGAAAACAATCCACATAAATTATCAGTCTTGGAAGGTATTTTTAATGAATCCTCTAGTAACGTTGGAAGAAACAGAAGTGATATTATCAGCCATGTGCAGGAGATTGTTATGCAGACATGAATAAACACACATATTTCACAA
Source organism: Tympanoctomys barrerae (assembly GCA_002564285.1). Classification (NCBI taxonomy): domain Eukaryota; kingdom Metazoa; phylum Chordata; class Mammalia; order Rodentia; family Octodontidae; genus Tympanoctomys; species Tympanoctomys barrerae. The sequence goes on from NDGN011448460.1 coordinate 9,976, forward strand.
TAATAGCAAATAAGTCTTAAAAACAAAAAATAGTAATAAGTTATAGGAATATACTGAATCAAAAAGATAATTCAGTCTGCTTAAATACAGTTATTAAGAAGTAAAGTCTCTAGTTTAGGCCAGGTCCTTCATTTGCAATCACTAAAGCCCTTGTGCTCACATACCCAAATATATAAGTATAATATATAATTATCTGAACTCAGCGTTAAAGAAATATTTTGAAACAGCTTTGGTTAGTGCTTGCTTCAACAGCACATATCCTAAAACAGCCTTGGTCAATAAAAAGATAAAATGAAATAAGCTTTACTAGTATTATTGGCTACTTAACATTTGTAAGTGTTCACTTCAAATATTTAATCTTTACTATATATTAACCAATGCATATTTTAAAATAGGCATCTTATTAATAAGTTTATAGCATATGGGGAATAATATAAATTAAAAGAAATATTAAAATTATCATAAAATACAAAATAAAATATTCAATTTTCAAATGCCTCCAGAAATCCAACTTTAAATATGATTCACCTGATAGTCTAATACCAATCAACAACTATATTAGGAGTATTTTACACTTTAAATTACTGTAAAGGTTATTTAATAAGTACAAAATGGGAGAGAGAGTTTTGGGTAGAGGAAAGAGTGCTGAACCACAAGGTGCCTCTTTGAGAGTTGTCATCCAGACACAGGAATATAGCAATGTATGGAAGAGGAGGAGGACAGAAGTGGGTCCCGAGATCCAAGAAAAATCTGAAGTGAGAAATGAACCCCATGGGGAGAGCAAAGGAAATTTCAACAAAGAAGGAAGTGGCAGATGGTGTTTTCTCCCTGAACCTGGACTACTGCATAAAAGGGCCAGCTTCAATCTGCAGACACCCAGGCTGCAGATGACCCCAGAGGTCTCCACAGAGAAGCAAACCAGTGGAATAGAGCAATGGACTCAGCAGAATGCAGTGACTGGTGAATTATTTGGGATCAGATAAGAGAGAGCAATTGGCTGGGAACCATTTTGGAGAGGGGTTAACTGAGCTCAGAACTGAGAGTAACTGTTGGCTCCACCTAATGGCCACATACTGCAACAGCCTGAATGGGTCTGGTTCCAGCCTCATGGTTAGAAACCATCCTGAACTGCAGAGGAAATAAAGGTGAGGGTTTGCTGGAATATCCACTACCACACTATTAAATTCCTGTTGACTTGCTGGGATTAATCAGTAGGGATCTAGACTCTTTCTGCCTATATTTTCTAACAGGACAGCAGAGAGACATACAAAAGTGGACATTTTTTTTCCTCATAGATTTTTTCTTATTTTCCTCTTTACCTTTTTGTGCATTGTTTTATTTTTCTTCATTGTTTGCTGTCATTTTATTTGCATGTGAACAAGGTTTCTAGTTTTAATGTTGTTGTTCTGTTCTTTTCATTTCTTTCTTCTCTATTTTCATCCTACCATCTGCACCAGTTTCCCAAAGTCTGTATGATTCTTCTTTGTACTCCTGCCTTGCATCTAATCTCTTCTTATTCTATTTCTCTATATTTTCACCCTACTCCATTTAAATTTTCTCCACTGAGGATAAAATTGCCATATTAGGGCTTATTTAATGTATACAACTTTCTGGTTGATTTTAGATTTTGTTATATAACCACAAATCTAGTTCATGCAGTTAAAATTGACAAAGTTATAGTTCCCTCAATTTGTCATTTTCTAGTCTATGTTTGATGATATTGTTCTTGCTTATTGTAAAACTTTATCCAAAGTGATATAATTATTCTAATAAGTTGTTCTTCCTGGTATATCAATACTGAGATTGCTTATGGGTCATAAAAAAATACTATAGGCAATGTCAAAGAGACAGGGCAGCAACTTCTCTTTTCTGAAGAATTTAAGAGGTACTATCTTTCAGCAGACTAAGGATCCAGAAGCCAGCTACAACTTAAAGACATCTCTGAGAAGTAGTATTTGCTAATGGTTCTAAATGCAACAATAGAGCTACTCATTATAGTCAATTTACCAGCATCAATTCAAGAAATAAAATTTTAAACAGTAGAAAATGACAAGATATATAAACAGGATAAAACCAAAGATCACTAAAAATCAGAACCAGGGGGAAATGAGGTATAACAATCCAGAAGCCACTCACCTGGCCTCTCTAGGGTAGGAAAATCAGAAATAAACAGAAAAATGAACAAGGCTTTAGAAAAAGTCAAATCGAAAAGAATTTATCAGATAACTATAATGGTTATGACCATAAGGAAAGGCATGTTTAGTTACTCCAGAACCGATATAGATTTTTTAAAAGTAGGGGAGCTTGAGAAAATGATGGAAACCACGAATAGCCATCATAGGAAAGAAATGGAATCTATTGAACAGACTCAAACAGATATCCAATAGACTAAAAACCCATTGAAAGTATGTGTTGCACAAAAAGCAAATATGAGGACAGAATACAAGATATACAAGACAGGATTTCAGTTAATGATTAGGAAAAGAAAGATTTATTAAAAATGGAAAGAAACAAATCCAAAAGCTGTTAGATGATATAGAGAAGAATAGCAGAATTGATTGGAGTCAACAAAGGAGCAAGAGATAATGCAAATGATGAAAAAAATCTACAGACATTCTGGCGGAAAATATCTAGAACTATAATTAGTCATGATTCATAAACTACAGCAAGCCATATAACAGTCAAGATTTGAGAAATTCAACATAAGAAAAAAATGTTAAAAGTTGTTAAAGTTTTAAAAGAATCACTTCTAAAGGAAAGCCCATCAGAATTATAGCCGACTTCCCAACATACTTAATGCAAAAAACAGAAGTGTATCAACCCTTAATAGCAAACAACTTCCAATACATATTGATGTACCCTTCCAAATGATCATTCAAAATTGAAAAAAGAAATAAGATATATTCATGACAAAGAAAATCTGAAGAAATTCAGCAAACCAGCAAGGTAAAAGGTTCTAAAGGATATTGCAGAAAGAGATAATGAGGTCTTTAATTCCATAAACTGAAACAAAATGAATATAGCAGACATATATGCTCAAAAAACCAAAAATGGCCAGCCAAATAGCTCAGTTGATTAAGTACCTGCTTAGGCAGACTCAGTCAGGGTCTGGGAGTTGGATTCCGTGGCCTACCCTGCTGGCCCCACCCCTGGGGTGTGCTGAGACAGCGTTTAAGACTGGGCACAGTGGTGTGTGCCTATAATCCCAGCACTTGGGTGGCTGTAAACAGGAGGATCACCACCAGTCCATCTATGCAGTGAAACCCTCTATATGCTATATATCCTGTCCTAAATAAAAATAGAAGAAGGAAGAATGGAACCAAAAACAGGAAAATTACATGACAAGGATAAGACAATATGTCTTGATTACACCCATCAATGATAATAATCTCATTTCATCAATCAAAAGAAGTAGACTGGAATAATAAATCAAGAAACAATATCCAATATGTGCATAAAAGAAATTCATTTAACTCAAAATGAAATTCTCAGAATAAAAATAAAATGTTGGAAAACAATACTCCAAGTAACAATGCAGAAATAAGCAGGGTTAGTTATTCTATTTGTAGACAATGTTTGTTTCCCCAAAGACAGATTAAGAGAGACAACAAAGGTCACTACATCCTTGTAAAGGGAACAATCCAAGAGAAAAAAAATATATATATATACAATAAATAGCAGTGTATCCAGCTATATAAAATAAATTTTGAAAAATTGTCAAAAAATTTTATTACTCCATAAATCTGTGGGATTTTGACAATTATAAATAATAAGAATGAAAAAAATAAGAATGTATTGTAAGTTGAAAAGCTGACTTTAATATGCAAATTAACTCATGTTAGTGAAATGTATCAATTTTACACTTACATATTCTAAATAATTACATGGCCAAAAGTGAGGTTTTAAGTCTTTTTCTATCTAGATAATTGAAACCAACAGATTTAGTCCCAGAAAAAGTTTTAAAGTTAAATAAAAAGAGAAATTACGAAAACTAGTGACTCACATATAAAAAGTAGGAAGTGTGGCTGACACAAGGCATAGCTAAATCCAGGAGTGAATTATTTCTAATGAATTTTTTCTCTTAATTTTTCTATTTTGTCTTCCTTTGTATTAGATTCAGTCTTAGATTTACATACTAAATGGATGGTAGGAAATAAGAGGCCATTTGAAAAGACAAGCATCTTTTTCCAGAATTCCAGAATTCCAGAAAAAAAAATCATTATATAATACTGTTTCCAAGTATGCATATGTCCAACCCAGTATCAGTAACTGCAGGCAGTTACTTCCTTGTAATATTTTTTAGACATAAATTACAAGAGTTAAAGATAGCAGTCCCCTAGACTCAACAGTGGAGAAGGAAGTATTTCCAGAGGTAATTTAAAGTAGAAGAAAAATAATACATATGTATGTGATATTTGAAAATATATTTAAGAGAGGGAAAAATTTTGGCCTATTTTAAGGATCAAAAAGGTCAGGGCAAACATAAAGACAGAATTCCCTACTTATTACTTTCCTACCTATAGATAGCAGTATTTCCAGCCATCTTTAAATCAGGGAGAACAAAAAAAAAAAATCAGAGACCTAAAAAACAGAAAGAATGAGACACTATCACAGAATTCTTTTTATGTCCTAAATTCCTCTACCATATTCAAATGTTATCTCATGTTAATTCATTGACTATGAAATAATAAATTTTTGAATAGAAAAATATTTTCATTTTGTCTTTGTTTCAGTGAATCACTGTAATGTAAAACTTATTTATTATAGAAGTCAAGGTACAGTAATAAACACAAAGCTATTTCTAACAATAGATATTTGGGGAACTCAGAATAACAGGGTAACATTTTAACTGTTTGTAGTTCAGGAATTTTATCCTCATTCTATAGCATGTTTTTGTGTTGTCTGTCTGTTTTGAGTAACAGGAGTCAAATCTAGGACCTCACACTTGCTAGGCAGGCACTGTGCCACTGAGCTATATCCCAGCCCTATAACACATTTAATTAAGTTTTCATTTTTTGGTGTATTCTCTCATTGCTCTTAAATTACCACAGTGATTATTCTAAATCTGTAAGTCTCAGGGATCTTCCTTTTTCTCAAAACATAAATTTCCCTATTTCTTTCAAGGAATTATCCAATAATTCTCATCATAATAGCTAAATGCTTAGCTAAAACAGCTCCTTCACTTCACTGAGTCTCTCCCTTTCATCTCGGCCACCGACATGCCCTCCAGACTAAGGAAGACCCAAAAGCTTCAGAGCCATGTGAGCCATAGCCATGGCTGCATCAGCAGGCACCAGAAGCACCCCAGAGGCCAGGGTAATGCTGGTGACATGAATCATCACAGGTTCAACTTCGACAAGTATCACCCAGGTTACTTTGGGAAGGTTGGTATGAGGCATTACCACTTAAAGAGAAACCAGAGCTTCTGCCCAACTGTCAACCTTGATAAATTGTGGACATTGGTCAGTGAGCAGACAGGAGTAAATGTTGGCAAAAACAAGACTGGAGTAGCTCCCATCATTGATGTAGTGTGATCAGGCTACTACAGAGTTATTGGGAAGGGAAAGCTCCCCAAGCAGGGTCATTGTGAAAGCCAAATTCTTCAGTAGAAGAGCTGAGGAGAAAATTAAGGGTGTTGGGGGTGGGGTGCCTATGTCCTAGTAGCTTGAAGCTACTGGATAGGGGCTCATGAAAATGCTAACAAATGGTTTATTTAAAAAAAAAAACAAAACAGCTCCATCATGTATTTATTGCTCTCAGATTTAGATTTTAGGATTATTTCTTCAAGGCTTGCTATGAACCAGGCATCATACAAAGGGAAACACAAACTCTCTCCAAAAGTAATAATAAGTACTACTACAGTTCAAATAGAGTCTATGAAGAAAGCACAAGATGGCACACCTTAGATTTTCAAGTAGGAGCTGTCAGGCTAGTTGAGGAAAGTTATGTCTTATGACAATCTGACAAATAATAATTAGGAATCAGTGTCTTTAAAAAATTAATCTTGGGGCCGGGGAGATGCCTCAGTGGAATAAGCACTTCCCTAGCAAGTGCAAGAGTCTGAGTTCAATCCCTGGTTCCACTAAACAAAAAATAAAATAAAAAATAAAAAATAAAAAAATAATCTTTTATTTATTTGGTACAAGGTCTTGCTACATAGCTCAGATTCATAGTGATCCTCCTGTCTCAGCCTCCCCAGGACTGAGATTACAGGAGTGCACCACCACACTTGGTTTTCATTTATAAAAAAACAAACAAACAAATAGCATGTGGTACCAGGGATCAAAACCCAGGTCCTTTTGCTTTCCAGCCTGACCCAGACTCGGTGTCCTTACCATTTTCCTCCAATATTTCTTTTCCTACATCTAATTTGCTACATAGTATTATAGTTTATTAATGTAATTTTCTACAAGTTAGGGCAGTATTCATGTCTACTGTATCAACCCCTTTATTTTTAGAATCTAGAAACATCCTTACTAAAGAGAAGTACTGAATAGGTGTTTATAAAGCACAGGTATTTGTGCTTTATAAATACAGGGGAAAATATAAATTTTAGAATTATAGTGGTTTAGGCAGTGTTGATATTCAAAGTATCTAAAAACCAGCATGGTTGTGAACAGCTGGATGACATCTCTGGTTCTGTGTTTAAATTCCTTCATGGGATATTTTAATGATGAAAGTACACATAAAAATTCCATTTCAGTGCTTGTTACCCTGAAGGTAAAAAAAATGTTTGATTTTATTTTGAGATTCTTTTTAAGTAGGTAATATTTGTAGAGAAATAAGAAAAACGAAAATATGCAGGGGCTGGGGAGATGGCTCCGGGGAACAAGCGCTTCCCTGGCAAGCACAAGGGCCTGAGTTCAATCCCTGGTTCTGCCAAAAAAATAAAATATGCAAAAACTGGTGCATGAGAGCAGATTAATTATCTTGTCTTTCATGATTTTTCTCAAGTGCTTAAATAACTACTTTCTTCTAAGCTCTAAAATGTATTTATCTTTAATCTTTTCTATGATATAAAATTACTTTGCCTAATAAACAAATATATACCTATATATCAGCCTTAAAGTATACATAATAACTTAATAACAATATATTAAGAACTATTATCTGTACAACACAGAAATTTATCTTTAGCATTCAGGGTCTAGTTCATGTTGATCCTGCTAGACAGTTCTAGCAGTTCCAAGATGCTCATTTTTTTGTTGTTTAATAATGAAGATAACTGATAGATTTTATTTAAAGGTTGTCTCTCATGTTCTCTCTTTCTCTTTTAAATTCTAAGACAGGGACTCACTAAGTTGTCAGGCATTGAAATTGTGATCCTTCTGCCTCAAGCTTCCAGAGAATATCATAACAAACATGCACTACCAAGCCTAAGATTGTTCTTTGTTGCAATAATTATATTCTACTGCCTTAAATCTTTCAAAGTTGGGGGTCGGGGAGATGGCTCAGTGGAATAAGCGCTTCCCTGGCTAGCGCAAAGGCCTGAGTTCAATCCCCGCAAAAAAAAATAAAAATCTTTCAAAGTATATAAATCATAAAAAATAAAATGTTTGACACACACCACAATATGCCTACTTCAAATCTTAGTAATTAATCTGAATGCTTTCTGTCTGCATTGGATGATCATCAATATCTCAGTTAATCAGTACATTAAGACTTAAAAGACTAAAACAGGGGTCAGTGAAACAGCTCAGCAGACTAAAGCATCTGCTTAGGCAAGTACAGGAAGCATGGTTCAATCCCTGGCACCACATGCTCTGCAAGCCCCGCCCGCAGGGCAGGCTGGGCTGGCCAGAGTCCCAGTAGGGGATATACCTACAATCCCAGCGCTGGGAAGGCTGAAAGCAGGAGGATCACTGTGAGTCTGAGCTGCACAGTGAGACCTTATACAACCAAATACATTTCAAAAAATACTAAAACACATTCAACAAATATTATTAAAATTACATTCTTGAGATGCTGCAGCTAATGAAGAATATGGAGTGCCAGTGCCTGGGTACACGCCTTTGTCTGTAGTTCACCAGCATACCCATTCCCTTTTGCCTCACTTCATATTAGTGTGAGCTCAGATCAAAGTAAAGATGGTATATTGTGGCATCTATCTGAGTAAATAAAAATCAAGGAGTGTGACATACTGTGTGGGCCTTTCTGAGAGAACTAAGTCAGAAAGCAGCGGCACAGTCTCTCTGCTTTTCTGAGTCTCCAAAGCACTAAGTGGCTTGCCTCCACTTGCACACACAACACCCAGGTAGGCCGTATATCTGGAGTGGTAAAATACTTAACCAGTCCACATGCCATGAAGCTACCTAAGCCAGCAGTGGTTGTAGGTACATAGAAGAAAATTTTTGAAAAGGCCCCGAGTAAATAAAGCCTTGAGGTAGACAACATATCATTAGCTGACCACGCACTGTGTTTCAGAGCCAAAACCAACCTGTCTGGAGGAACCAGAGAAGAAACACAACAGGCCTTAGGTGTGACTCATTACATCTTCTTCATACTTGGTGCTTTCTAATATTAGTAGGATTGAAAAGAACCTTCCCCCATTCTGACATTTCAGGGCAGAAGAATATTTGGGGCTTGCTTCTTGTCTTTATTATTTTGATATGTTATTTACTTAGTATTTTATTCTTTAATTGTATTTTTAATGCTCTTGTTCTTTTCTCCAACTCTTTCATGTCTTTCTTTTTAAAAGTTGCTTTACTTTTCAGTTTCTCTTTTCCTACCATTCCCATTTTCTTTACTGTATTTAATACAGGGTCTACAGGGTCTCACTATACAGATCATAGTGATCTTCCTGTTTTCATCCTCCCACACACTGAGATTATAGGCGCATATTGCCACGCCGAGTCTCATTTTGTCAATTATTATTTTCACCATTACTAATTTTTAACATTTTGGCCTACCCTACTTCATTTTTAACTCTATCTTTTGCATAGTTATTGGTGGTATGGTTGTTAGTTTTGTCTTTGTTTTTGTTTTTGCGGAACCGGGGATCGAACTCAGACCCTTGCGCTTTCTGGGGAAGTGCTTATTCTACTGAGCTATCTCCCCGGCCCCAAGGTTGTTATTTTTAATTGCATTTTATCATGTTTGTATATCAGTTTGTCACAGTGTGGTCACTGTTACTGTAGCTTGTTTTCTCCTCTCTGATTAAACTCTCAAAAGAGGAATGATCATTAATACTCTTAAAGTGGAAAAGATCAACTCCAACAGATAAGCAATTCTCAATAGAAACACAAACAATACAAAAACATGAAGGTAACATTGATTCTCAAAAGCTTCACAACTCTTCATTAATGGAATCCCAAATGCTACACAAATAATTCAATAAAGTGCTTTTTTTAAAAAATAACAACTTGAAATAGAATATAGGTACTCGGATGAATTAATATAGTACAGAATATAAAAGAGACATTCAGTAAAGAAATAGACACCCTAAAAATGAACTAAAGAGAAACCTAGGAAACGAAAAGCTCAGTAAGTCAATGTAAAATTTCCCTACTAGAGTAAATCAAGCACAAGAAATATTTTTGTGGCTTGATGACGATGCTGAGGAATGATGACATGAAGACAATTCTAAGAAAAGTGTTATGGGCAAGTTTGCAAGACCTCATAAGTTTATGGGCATCACAAAAGTCCAAACTTATAAATTTATGGTATTAAAGAGAGTGCAAAGACACAAACTAAAGGATATAAAATATATTTAGTAAAATAATAAGAGAAAGTTTATTAAATCTTGTGAAAGATAATGATATCCAAGTATAGGAGGCATTTATTTTTTACTTTTATATTTTATTTGTCTATTGGTAAAATTTAGGTGCATATAATGATCACATTCATTATAGGAAATTTTTATTTTTTTATTTTTATTTATCTATTTATTTATTTATTTATTGGCAGAACCGGGGATTGAACTCAGGCACTTGCGCTTGCCAAGGAAGCGCTTATTCCACTGAGCCATCTCCCTGGCCCCTTATTATTTTTTAAAATTTGTATCTTGATTCCTCTTTTCACTTCATTCTCATCTCCTCCTTTCAAACTCTTTCTCTGGCCCATCCACAAAGTTGTTTTCATTTTATCCTTTTTTTTTTTTTTTCATTTTTTCTTTCCCTTCCTTCTTTTCCCCTTACTGGCCCTAGTTCCCTTTTCCTTTTGAACAGTTCCTTCCTATTTCACAATTATAGACTGTACATTTTTGTTCTTATTTACATTTTCAGTTTCTCATACCAGATATTTACACATATATGTCCAATATAATTCAGTTACATCTATGGTCTCAAGGTCCATCCAGTTAGCTGTTAATGTCTCAATTTTATTTTTCTTTATGGCTGAATAACACTTCAAAAATGTATATTAAAAATTTTCTTTTTATCCATTTATTGGTTGAGGGGCATTTGGGTTGTTTCCTAGATTTAGCTATTGCAAACTGTGTTCAATATCACTGGTCATTCAAGAAATGCAAATTAAATAAAACAAGGCTGCGATTTGATTTCACTCCAGAAAGCATGGCCATTATTAGCAAGAAAATAAGTAATAACAAATAGTGGCAGGGCTGAGGGGAAAAGGAAATATGTCTCCAGTGCTGGTGAGAATGTACACTGGTGCAACAACTGTGCAAGTCAGTATGGAGATTCCTCAAAAAACTAGGATTAACTAGGATGGGGGAAACAAGAAAGGAAAAAAGGGAATAGAGAGAAAAAAATGCAAGTTAATTATACTATTAGTGTCTCTTACTTCATAGAAAAGGAAGATTTGTGCTAATATCAATTGGAGAACTTTAATGTCCATATCTTCTACTCTGAGTAACCACTTTAAAGATAATAATGTATAATACATTAATTATCATTATTCGTCTATCATCTTGTTATGAAATTTTGTTTTACCTTTTTTCCATTAAAAAGCCTACTAGGATTAGAGGTCCCATTTGATCCCTCTGGTGTGTTTTCCCCAAAGAATTAAAGGCATCATATCACAGCAACATATATGTAATCATGATTACAGGAGGCATTTAAAACCTCAAAGACACATGGCAAAAGCAGAAAATTAACCTCTCATATTATAATAAAAATACTAAGATTATAAAATAAAACAAAAACACTGTAAGCTTCAAGAGAAAAATATCATGTTGTTTTTATGGCAAATTCAACAGACTCATGAGCAGCATATTTAAAGTCCATTCGGGCATGGAATAAATTATTTCAGTCCCTGTAAGCAAGTGGTACTGGTGGACTGAATCTAGAGAGTGCTGCACTCTATACCCAGACCTTTTTCGGCTTGAAATAAAGCTTTGCTAAACTGTTGAGTATAAGTTCAAATTTGTAACCCTCCTGCCTCAGCCTGCTAAGTAGCTGAGACTATAAGTATACACCAGCATTTTGGGGGTGAAGGCTGGTATAAGAGAGAAATTTGTAACTGAGTGACTACATGAGAAAAAGGGGGGATGGAAAGAGAGATACAGAGAGAACAGAGACCGAGACAGTAACAGATCGCAAATAAATAACAGAATGATGTATCTCAAAGTTTAAAAAAAAAATGTCAAGATCAAAATTGGTAGAGGGAAAGAAGTAACCAAAATGAGAGCTGCAATGAATGAAATTCAAATTTAAAAAATACAAACGGTAAAAGCAATAGAATCAGTTCTTCAAAAATATCGAACATTTATAAGCATTAGTCAAACTAACTGAAGACAGAGATCTCACAAATTAAGAAAAACAGAGATAAAAGAAAATATTGTAACAGATCCCAGTAAAATGCAGGCTATCATTAATGAATATTTTGAGAACTTTTATGTCAATAAATTGGACACTCTTGAGGAAGCGAATAAATTTCCAGACATACATGGCATACCCAAATTGAAACAAGAAAATACAAAAATTAAAACAGAATAATAATAAAATTGACACAATAAGATATTCTTTCATGAAAGAGAAGCCAAACAGTGAATCAATTCAGTGTTTACTTTCATGAGATCTTTAAGGAAGAATGAACATGAATACTCCTTTGACCTTTATTCCAAAAATAATTCCATTATTTTTGTTCATTGAAAAGGAAGTTTTTTCTTTTAGTCATTTGTTTCTTCGTGAGAGAGAAGGCGAGAGGTTATGTTTTTGTTCTGGTTTTGCTCTTTAAAAAAAAAAAAAACTTTTACTTATTTATTTACTTGGTACAGGGTCTCATTTGGACTCAGTGATCCTCCTGTCTCAGCCTCCCCAGTGCTGGGGTTGTAGGGATGCACAACCACTCCCACTTTCAGTGGCTCACACAGCCAAGACCAGCATGGCATGTGGTACCAGAGATCAAACCTGGGTCTTTGGACTTGCCAGGAATGTGACCAGACCACTGAGTCATCTCCCCAGCCCCTTGTTTTTTGTTTATGAGTAACATTTTGGCCATTCTTCAGAGATCACAATGCATAATGTATTAATTATTTAATTCTCTAATTACTTTGTTATGAACTTTTGTTTCATTTTCTCATGAAAGTAAGAAAAGAGTTTTTATGTTTTCTCTACTAATATTTGCTTGTGTTATATTAAATAAAAAAAGATTTAAAATATTAACACAGGAGCAGGCCAAATAGCTCAGCAGATTTCCAGACATATATGGCCTACCTAAATTAAACTGAGATGGCAATTGAGACCGGGCATGGTGGTCCGAGCCTGTAATCCAGCTCTTTGGAAGGCTGAACATAGAAGAATCACTACGAGTCTGATCTAAGTAGTGAGACCCTGCAGACCTTGTAGACCCTTACTAAAATATAAAATAAATACATAAATAAATAAATAGTTAACACAGAAATTTGAAAGACATTTTCAGTTAAATTCATTGAAATAAGTATTGACCTGATAACAAAACTGTATAAGGACACAACAAAAACAAATTAAAAATTCAGGATAATATCCTTGAATATAGATGCATAAATCCTCAATAAAATACTTTCAAAATGAATTTCACAACACATTAAGCAAGATCTCATATTATGTTCAACTGGGTGTAAGAATGGTTGAATATATGCAAATCAATACAAATAACACATAAATAGAATCATGGATAAAAGTCACATGGTCATTTCAACTATTGCTAAGAAAACTTTCAATAAAACTCAACATCCTCTCATGATAAAATTTCCAAAGGCACCGTAGAATTTTTACCTAGTTTCTTACCTCAACATAATAAAGATTGTACACAACAAAAATCATATCCAACATCATATTGAAAGAGGAAAAGCTGAAAGCATTTTGTCTTAAATCAGAAGCATAACAAGAACATTAGCTCTCATATTTTTCTTTAACATAACATTTAAATATAATCCAGGAAACAAGAACTATGAGATATCAGAATGATAGAAAATAGGAAAGAAAGAAATTATATTATCTATACTTGTAAATATTATCCTATACTTGCAAAACTCTAACAACATTCACTAGAAAATTTTAGGTCAATAAACAAGTTCAGAAAAGTAGCATGATACAAAACCAACAAACAAAATTAATAATTTTTCCACATACAAATTATAAGCTTGCTGAAAAAGTCAGAAAATATTTCATTCTTGCTATTTTCAATAATATATAGTAATCAGTAATGAACCTAACCAAAGACACCTCTACATAAAAAAATTAACAAAAAATAAAGCAATTTAAGCTCTTAGAAGACCTCCTGTGTTCACATAACAGCAGTATTAATATTGTTCACTTGGTCATATTACTGAAAACAATCCAAAGATTCATTGCAATTCCCAGGGGGGGAAAAAGCACAATATTCTTCACAAAATGGAAAAAAAACCTCATAAAATTCATACAGAAGCATAAGGAAAAAGAATAATGCTGCAGTGTCACTATACCCATTTTAAAATTATAGTACAAAGCCATAGCAATCAAAACATCAAGGTACTACCAAAAAAACTCATAGAACAATCTAATACAATAAAGAACTCAGATATACACCCATGAAGTACAGCCATCTCATTGTTGAGATGAGTGATGCAAACATATACTGTAGAAATGACAGTCTCTTAAAAAAAAATGATCCAACAAAAACTGGGCAGGGCTGGGGAGATGGCTCAGTAGAATAAGCGCTTGCCTAGCAAGCGCAGAGCCCTGAGTTTAATCCCCAGTACCACCATAAAAAAAAAAAAAAAACTGGGCATCCATATGCAGAAGACTAAAACTAGATCCCTATTTCACATCCTCTGCTAAAAAGCAACTAACATGGATCAAAAACCTAAATTTAAGACTGATACTTTGAAATTGCTTGAAGATATTTAGGGGAAATACTTCATTATATAGGTATGGCTCTGCTGAAATAGGAATTCACTATCTCAGGAAATAATAGCAAAATGAAGTAATATAAAATTTAAAACCTTCTTCACAGCAAACAAAACATTAAGCAAAGTGATAAAAGAAAATCTTTGGCAGCTATTCTTCTGACAGATCAATATTCAGCATACATAAAGAATTTTTTAAAAATATAAATAATTTTATCAACAAAATAGCAAATGAACTAAAATGATACTTCTCAAAAATACAAATGCCTACTATCTATATGAAAAAAACTCCTCCATCTTTAGCTATTCGTTTGATGTAAATCAAAACTACACTGAGAATCCAACTCATCTAGTCAGAATTGCCATCAAAAGCACAAGAAGTGTTAGCAAGAAAGTGGGAGAAAAAGGACTTTTCTATATTGTGGTATGGGAATGTAAATTAGTATAGTGACTATGCATTCATGAAACTCATCTCATCCAAGAAGATATTCACACACTAAACATGAATAAATAGAAAACAACATTTCATGTGTTAGGAACCTGAAAATATCAAGAGTATCAACTGACTCTTCCAAATTGGAAGAGTCAAAGTATGTCACTACATACTAGTTAAAGGAAAATCCAGGTAGAAGAGATAACATCGATTCAATATATATACATCAAATACCACCAGTACATCTATCTTCATAAAACAAATCTTTTTTTTTTTTTTT
>NDGN011448466.1:0-10171 GCA_002564285.1 Tympanoctomys barrerae
TATCAGAAAATCTTAATTTGTCATTTTGTGTCAATAGATGCACAGAGGAAGTTCTGCCATGAATAGAAGGCGTTCTGGTTTCAGTTCTCTAATCAAAGAGGTCACTTCTGAATTTTGAGTCTGTGCTCTTTTTTCCATAGAGAAATGCAGGCTAGCCAAAATTATTACCAGAACTTAGCAATGTTTTGTAAAATGTGAATTAAATTATTAACCACATCAAAATCTAACCCTTAACTCACCTCTTTTCAGACATCTCTGTAAAGAGGTGGATGAGGGCACATGTCTCCTCTCATGCAGATGTGACAGGCTTTCTAAAGACATGTCACTAGCCACAATTACTCAATTCTGAGAGCCACTCCAGAGTTTCTTTCACTGGCAGCACATTTCAGAGACACAAGACAGATCACAAAACTTGTTTACTTATGTGATGTATTCAACCTGCTTGTTGAACTCTGGTTACAGCTTCAGAGCAGAATGACAACTGTGTACAAGTTAGCAGCTAAGATGACTATTCAAAAGCAAATTTTAATTATGGATGTGATGAGTGAACATTGGAATTTTTGATATGTTTCAAACATTAGGAGAAATTATGAAAGACACTGAACGAGGGCACAAAATATTGTTGGCACAAAATACCCCACAGCCACAAGTTTTTTGTTTTTTTTATAAAAGTTTGTTTTAACTCACAATCTTATAGTTGGCTGGTGCCAATGCAGGGCATCACAGAAGAGGGACATGTCAGAGGTGAAATAGTTTATGGGATAGCAAGCAAGAAACAGTTTTTGTTTATTCACACAGCTATAAGCCTATTGGCTGGTGCCACTCACCAGGGTGGGTCTTCCCTCTTCAGGACGTCCATCACTGACACCCAGAACTGCACTAAAAATGATCAGTGGAGTAATCCAGTATTGCACACCCATGATCTAGTATCTCACATTGATGTGACTCCCCAAAGCCTGACCTACGAACACATAAGGCTTTGGGGGGCCTCTAGAGCATTAATAACTTTATTTCTCCTAGTTCATATATGATCACTTATGTTAGCTTGCAAAAGAATTTGGAAAAGTGCAAAAGAAAAGTCCAAACTTAAAAATAATGAATCCATGAATGATTTGTAACTATGCCAGGTAAAACAGTTTTGTTTATGCTAGAAAATCATCAACTGTCTGAGATTGTAAATGACAGTGATTTTAAGGTGTGGGAAAGGGCCAGCCGAATAGCTCAGCAAATTAAAGAGCCTGCAAGCAGGCAGACACAGGGGGTTTGATCCCCAGGCCTGCAGTGCCAGGCTTTCCCTCAGGGTGTGCTGAGATGACAATTGAGACTGGACATGACAGCGCGCCTATAATCCCAGCTTTTGCGAAGCTATAAACAGGTGGATCACTACAAATCCAATATAGTAGTGATACCCTGAACACCCTGTAGATCCTTCCCTAAAAAATAAAAAAATAAAAAAGGAGTGGAACAAGTTTAAGTTTCTATTAGTTCTAGATTAAAGTCAAAGCCCAAGACTAAAACAAAAAATAGCATGGAAAATCCAGGTTCCATTTACAATATTTTATCTTTGTGAAGCAGGGTTTTCTTTAGTGACAGCAACCAAATTGGGATTATAGGGTAACATAAGTAGCATACAAAATGTCACTGTTTCCTATCACCCACAGATGAGAACATTTAGTTTCAGGAAAACAAACTCAAGGGTACCACTGACACTTCATTATGGTTAATTATATGACTACATCATCATATTTTATAATGTAATAATGACAAACTGCACAACAAAGGGAAAGCACTTGAATCATCCCACCTCACTAGTTCATGGAAGTGTCATCTTCCATGAAAACAAAGCCCAAAACTCTGGGGACTACTGAGTTAACCTACTGATGAGTTGAGACCTGAATGGGTACGGGGCTAGATTTAGAATGTGATTAGATTTAGAATGTGAGACCTGTTAGTTGGCCCTTCTGGTTCTTCTCCTGCTCTCTGCTTTCCATATAACATGAGTTGCTCAGCTTCCTTAATCTGCCTTCTGCAAGGACACTTCCGCCTTTAGTCATGGACTGAAACCTCTGAAACTCTGAGCCAAAATAAATTTCTTTTTATTTTTTTATTTATTTATTTTTTGGCGAACCGGGGATTGAACTCAGGCCCTTGTGCTTTCCAGGGAAGCGCTTATTCCACTGAGCCATCTCCCCATTCTCCTCTTCTTTAAATAGTGAGTGTAAGGTATTGATTCCAGCAGCAGGAAAGCTTAACTGTAATGAGACAATTGTCACAAAGCCTTTGCAAGTTGAGTGAGCATGCCTCACATATGTGGTTGCTGAGTGGTTTCACAGTAGTGTCTTCCTGCAGAAGCGCTGGATTTATTACTTCATGATTACTTAGTCATGAAGTACTTCTCAGTTACTGTGAGTTTCAAAAACAAATGTCTTTAATTCTTTACCACAGATTTGGTATTCATTATACAGTAGACAGGCAAACATGGTGGTTGCCTACTGAGTGCCATACTCCTGGCAATGGAATAGAACTTGTTTCTTATATTAGTTATATACAACCTCTAGCAATGCACAGAAATACCCCCTATGCTAAATTTCAAGCCCTCAAGTGATATGTGTTTGTTTATATGAATTTTGTATATTTTTGGCATGACATGTTAATCTTTTTAAAAATAGAATCATTGTACAAACACGTTTGTCCTTTAGATACTTAGAAGTGGAGTTGTTGAGCTTTAATATATGAATATTTGACAACAAATCAGATTGATTTTTAAAAAGGCTTTGAATTCTTACATTATCATGAAAAGTACATGAAAGTGTCATTTCTTTATTTATGTACTAGCTTTTGAAAATTATTTGTTGATGTATGGGTTTTACATTGAATTTTTATGGAGATAAAAAATAGAATAGTTTCTTCACAAGTAAATATATTGAGAAAAATTAGATGAAAGTATGTCTTTATGATTACAAGATCAATAAATATTTGCAAAGAATACATGAAATAAAAGTATTGGGGAAAAATAGAGAGCTCTGACTGAACTGGACTTGAAAACTTCCAAGATCTGTACTTTTATATTAAAATGAGTCAATACTTTTCTTTATTGTTTGTACTTTGAATTGGATATTTTCTTCTTTGCAACTGAAATAAAAAAAGAGAAAATTGACTGCAACTGCATGGCACTGCACTCTACAATATATGATACTATTAAAGTATTGCTGTTATAAATTTATTTTTATTTTAAGAAATTTACTTTTACTTTATGCATAAATATAAAAATGTAGATAGTAATGGAACATCATGTAATGTTTTGATATGTTATCTCTTGTGAAATGATTAAATAAGGTAAGCATATCTATCTTTAAATATTTATCACTTCTTTATAGTGAAAATATTTAAACTTTTAGAATCCATTCTTCTAGTTTTTAAAAATATACAGTAATTTGTTTTTGTTGAGCAATAACACACCAGAACTTCTTAATCCTGGTTAACTATAACTTAATGCCCACTGGTCAACTTTTCCCCATTTTTACTCCTTAGTCATTCCTCCTGACATATTGTTATAAAAATTATAATTAGAATTAAAACTTAGTTTCTCAGTTGCACAACCCAGAGTTCAAGTGTTCAGCAGGCACATGTGGAGAGTGGCTAACTTTCTGTCCAGCATTCCAGAAACATCTGTGGGTGAGGGGTCTTCAATGACTGGTCCATAGTCACACAGTTCTTTGGTGGCAGAACTATAATTTAAACCTTTATCTTAGATGCTAAAGAGAAATGTTCTTCCTAAGAAATTCCAGTAAGGTCCTATGGGTGAGTGTGTTTTGAGGAGATATTGTCTAATGGAGTGTAACCCATTGCTGTGTTTTTACATTCTGGTTTTGTAAATGTAGCATCAATTAAAGATTTAATAAGCGCATTATCTCATGCCCTGGTTGCCTCACTCAGACTATGTAAATCCTTATTGTGGTGGCTTTAACCTAAGCTCCCAGTACTTTTTTCAACAATATTTATATTTTATATTTTTTGTGAAGTTCACATTAATGGTTAAACCTTTCTCTGCTACTTGCATTGTTTTAATTTATCTCAAGATTCATTAGGGGTTTCCTTTCCCTGGAGAATATGCTAAATATCTTTGCCTCTTTATTTTCACAAACTTGCACATCAAGAAGCTTTCCCCAAGGTACCTAAGCTCTCCCCTTGACAGAAACTGTGACACGAACAGAAAAATAGTACAACTCTGCCATGCATGTCTGAAAATGAATTTGACAAAGCTTAATAATAGCAGTAGCCTTCTGGCCATTTTAAAACCCAAATATTCTATTCATTGGCAGTAAAGCTTATTCTTGATCTACTTTTTAATAAATAATCCAGTGAACATTTTAAATACTTTCTGGTTATCAACTTTAGAATTAATTGAACTATATTTCTCAGGGCAGAGTAATGAAGGTATTTATTTCATCAAAATTCTGTCCTAAAAAATAAAAAAAAAGAACTCTGTCCTAATGGACATTTTGTGATACTGTTAGAAATAATACTGAATGTAAATAAAAAAGATTTGGTTTCAAGCATGACTTTGTTCAGAGGCATGTTAATTAATGTATAATAAGATACTTTAATATCTAGACCTTTAAAACTTCATGTATTTTATTATAAATGATATATTTTATTTGCTTTTTAAATAAATATGAAATGAGGACACATATGTTGTGTCAAAAATGCTTCCTAAATCATTTTATTATGTAAATTTTATACATAGATCAATTTTGACTGTATATAATTTTTAAACATTTATAGAAGATATAAAAATTTATATGATGGCAAAGTTCATTAGGCACTGGTATTCAAGAATAAGAAGTAATGTTAATCCTGGGTTTTATCATGCTCTATTATTTTGGTATCATCAATAAGTTGCTTCATTGGAAATGGTCCATATGTAACAGAGCTCAATTAAGGTTAATTAGCAGAAAGAACTTGACACTCATGATTAATAACCCAACTATGCTAATGCACCCAAGTTGTTGAACCATGCATCTATCTCCAGGTGTGATCTTGCTGGAGTAATTGAGGTAATAAGGTGGGTTTTTTCCTATATATTTATTCAGCAGAAATGCTCCCTTAAATGAAACTTATCTTCTTTGTTATTGTTTTCTTTTGTTCTTTTCTTTAAATAAATTTACACATTTGTATCTGGTAATCTGAACAACTAATTTAAAGATAGCATCATGTAATACAGTAAGCATAGCTGAATTCTTATTACTTAGTTTAGTGAAATATTATATTATTTCTAATGGTTTTTTTCCTAACACTATTTTCTATTCTTTAAAAAAAAACAAATGATTTTGTCATTTAAAAAAATTTGCTAGTACATGTTTGCAAAACATGTTTACATTCTTCTTAGGGAGTAGATAAATGTAAATAGCATATCTTTATTCTTTTTCGTTCTCCTTCCCATCTCCACCCACATTTACTGCATATTATATTGCTATAGTGAAATTATTGTAAGTATATAACCAGAATTTGTTCTGGTATATGTATATATATGGAAGTCTCTTCATTTGTTTACATTTTTATGTGCTTGAATCATAGTACTTTTTCTTCTTGAATGCTATGCTTTTATATTAGAGAGAACATAATAAAAGCCAGACATAGAACAAAATGCAGATGAGCACACATTTCTTTGGTTACACAACTATGGAAACAAAATAGGATCTGTTCTTGGCAGTTTGAATTGTTCTGGACTTTTTTTTTTTTTTGTCATGTGCATCTTGATCACTTTACTTAAATTCAAAGTGTGTTTTGGAGATTTCACTTTAGATGCACTGTTTTTTCATTTTCCCTAGATCAAAGTGGAATTCTAAAAGTATTCAACCAAATACATGTGTGGATTGGGAGTTAGGATTGTGCAAAGAACACAAACTGGAAATTATCAGAAGATTTGGGTCCTACAACTGTAAACTATAGGCAAATCTTTGCTAAAAGGTGGAAGGAAATCTGTCTTGTTTGTCACTGATTGTATCTTGGAACAGTGTCTAATAAAAATTAAGAAATGGAAAGCAAGCAACAAAAATACAATCCAGACAATACAATATTGTTCATAATGTGTCTCCCACAGTTTAATTCTGTACATGAAGAAGAGCTTCTGAGCCCTCCACCTGATACCAATTGGAAAATGTTATCTTTAATTCTTCTCACAGAAGATTAAGCAGGTTTTTGATAGGACAGTGCAGGGCTGACATTAGAATGGTTTATAAAAACATCGGGCATTAACTCATGGCCACTGTGAGTCTTGTCAGCAGGCCAGCCTACAGGGTACACTCCTACTTCACCTGATCACTACTCACACAGTACTTTCTTTTCTGAGCTCTTCTTTCTTTCTCTCTGCCTTTACTATCAATAAGTGTACAAACTCTATGTTCTTCACTTGTCCAATTCTTTTAACATGACAAGAAGTCTGAAAGAGACCCCTGAGATCCCCAGTGTCCAGTAACACAGTATGCATGGTAATCATACTTAACAGACTGTAAATACCCCTTTTTGATCAACTGTCTTTATGAGGGATCATAAAGCCTACCCTACTAAGTTTTAAGGAGAATAAATACTTGAAATATATGTGGAATGCATATAAAGTTAAAATCATGACACTGTGATCAGTTGTGACTGTGCCATCTATCTGGATCTATCTTTTTCATCATCCTGAATTTCTTACCATTTGGTGACAATGGTAAAAGATTTTTTGCTCAAGAAAGATCATAACTAGAGATGATACTGTGGGAAAACAAATGCTTAGAGGCATAAAATGCAAATAGAATGGTGATAAATTTATTTTGTTGTAGTCAAATGAAAGTATTTACTCATTAAGTCTACTTGAAAGTTTCCAGCTCCAATAATGAAATGTCTACACTATAGCCAAATGTTGATCTGATATCAGAATGCATCAAAAACACTTTAAAGAATCTAAGTACCAGTTTTACTACTAATTTTCCCAGCACTAATCCTCAACCAACAAAATCTAAGACACAAACAAACAAAAATGCCCAACTACACAGTCTAGACTATATAATACTGTTTATAGCCTGTCTCCCAAAAGTTAAATTCTCTCACTGTGATCCCTTTCTGTTACAAGGGGATTCTGTATGGGACTGGAGCTTCACCTATCCAGTGAAGTCTTTTCTTAATTCTTCTTGCTAGAGGCTATTGCCATTCCCCAACTGAGTGTAGCATTTGGTAACCTAACTATTTTGTTTCAGAGTGAGCAAGGTCCTCTGGGTTGGTTAGCAAGACTTCCCTGAGTTATAAAGGATCAAGTACCTGATCTTTATATTGTTCTCTATTTGGTTTTATTTCTTTAACTTTGCATATATCAAAGGCCAAAGTCATTTCTCACATACTTTAATCACTTATAAATTTTTTCTTTGGGGGCGAGCTATGGCAATCCAACTCATGACCTCGCACTTGTCAGACAGGCGCTGTGCCCTTGGGTCCTATCCCCAACCCATAACATTTAAATAAATGATACCCTTCTATAAAGTAAAGTGTTTCACTCTGATTTCAGCCCTTCAGGCCGTCCCAGTGACTGGGAGTGGCGTCTTCCTGGCCATGTCCTGCGGGAGCGGACCAACAAGAGAAGCAGCCCGCAGCCCGGGTATTCTCTGTAATTCCCAGCCTCCTACAGCCGGCAGTCTTCAGGCAGGGACCACACTTTGGGGAAGGCCGCGACCTCCTCCTGTGTGTATTTGTCCAGGCGCCGGGACACCTTCCGGGGTTGTGGGAGCTCTGCCACCAACCAAGTTCCTGAGGAGATCTGGAATAGCCTCATCCAGGAAAAGGTGCAGCCCCTGCATCATCGTTCTCCCGTGGAGGATTTTTGGCAGCATGCCCTAAACAGCCAGCTTCAAAATCGCACCCGAGTCCACAGGTGGAGCTGGGCCGCTGTCACCTGCCTGAATCCCCCGGGGTAGCCGATGTGTTAGGAGGAGTACACTTTTTGCTCCCATTTGTTGCCAGAAAATGCAAGGTTTCGTGTGTTCACTATGACAACATGATCTCCACAGTCACTTATCTGATGGCACACAGGTTTATGCAGCCCTTGACGCCTTCTTGATGCTACTGCGGCAAGTTTGCCAGGGGGGCTGCATCTTCCCACCTAAGAGACTCCACATTCGGGCAAAAGTGGCCCATTGCTGGGGCGCCCGGGAGAAGCTCGACATGTTTGTTTCCTGGCGGCCGGGCCTTCCCTTCCCCTCAGTCTGATTTTGAGGACTCAAAAACAGAGAATGTTGGAACTTGAAGGAGTGCTCCCATGATTAGCACATTCCAAAACACCTTCAGGAACAACGTTCAGTCTGATACCTCTGCCACTTTCATCTGAACCTTTCTACTTCGTTTTCTTGGTCTGCAGCATCTGCAGGTATCATCCTGGGCTGACACCCTGAAGGTTTGTGCTCAAAGGACGTCATGGAGTTGCCTAGAACAGCATGCACTATCTCAACGACAATGCTGAGCCTAGTAAGGACTTATTTGCATTTAATTTCGTTTTCAAAGCCTTTTTAATCTCAATACATTGCAGTCGCTCTTAGCTTTTAATCTGATGATTGTTTTTCTACTCTAGGCTACTACCTCCTCAAAAACTTATTTGGAATAAAGGCCAAAGTTAATTAAATCAAGACTAGATATTTTATCAGAATAAGAATTGATGGTTACATATATTCAATTTACATCATAACATAAATATTGTTATTAGTAAATATAGTTTGATATATTAACCTACCAAGGACATTTTCATGGTAAGCAGAAGAATAAAATTGGAATTGTTAAATGCTTAGGCATCACTAACAATAAACTTAGAAATAGCTAACAGCAAAAACCTTTTAAGTCAGACTTAAAATTCACAACCCAATACAGCTCATTAACTCCACTCTCTGTAAAATGTTCCTAGATGTTGTCATAAACAGTGTGAAAAACCTAATCATTCTTATAAAAAGATTTCCATGTCATTACTGTGTCTCATCTTTTCTGAATGTTTAATAAATCCAAAACTATATTCAGTGTTACTAGAATTAAAATTATTGTCCAAGAGAGAAGGAGAGATTCTAGTCGCATGTGTTTAAAAAAAAAAACTGAAAACTTTTATATAAAAAACACTTTTTTTCTGTCTCATGGCTAATAAATCTTGCAAAGAATATGTATTATATTATATTTCAATTGTTTAACAGGTTTTTTTTTTTTGGTATTTTTAGGGAAGGGTCTGCAAGGCATTCAGGGTCTTACTACTAGATTGGACTCGCAGTGATCTGCCTGTTTACAGCCTCCCAAGTGTGGGATTACAGGCACGTACCACCATGCCCAGTCTCAATTGCCATTTTAGCACATCCTAGGGGAGGGGCAGGCAGGCCCAGAGATGGAAACCCTGGCCCCTGTACCTGCTTGCGGGTGCTTTGATCTGCTGAGCTATTTGGCCAGCTAAAAGGGTATTTTTATACTTATATAATCATTATATCTTTGTCAGTTCTACGAAATATTCACTGAGATTAATAAAAAAATCCAAATTAATGCATTTCTTTGTTCATGATAAACAAATACTCATTAGAATTTACTATTTAAAATTAGCTAATGCATAAAAAATACATTTTATTTCTACCAGATATGGAGGAAGGAGTCTTTATTTGTTAGTAAGTTAGAATCACATGCAGTTTTTAGACAGAGAAAAGATAAATAAAATCATATGTCAATGATACAGTTAATGTGTTCATGAAAATGAAAATATTCAAGCAAATATTCTTAAGTGAAACAATACATATAAACAGAAAAAATTAAATGAAAAACATGTTTGTGGGCTAAAAAGAATAGAAATGAAATTCTGAGAACTCTATTTTTAGCAGAGCGTTCATCAGTGGGAAAATTTCAAGTAATTCAGTCTTGCGGTGCAGTTAACATCTTAAGGAAATAATATGAAAAAAAAAAAGAAAGAAAGAAAAAAAGCCAGACGAACCACAAAGTAAAAGATCCACAGCAAGGGGACAGAGCAGCCAATACAGGTGGATAAAATAGAGTCTGCGTAGAACCTCTGACACATAGAGGGCGTTGTGACACACAAATGTCCTGATTATAGACTCATGCCATTCTGTCTGTCTGTCTGTCTGTCTGTCTGTCTGTCTGTCTGTCTGTCTCTCTCTCTCTCTCT